>JAJOZX010002554.1:265000-295000 GCA_023014485.1 Bathynomus jamesi | reverse complement strand
TTGTAGCTCAAAAATAATATTCAGTGAGGAGGACCAGAAACTGGTACATATCCCATTGCGCTAATTCTTGGATTATCATTACCAGCACTATCGGGGATCGAACCCCCGGGGCTCAGTATCGTCATTTCGTTTATAGGAGAACGGTGTTACCCACTGACCTATGGGCGCTGGCGTTTATAACTCAAAGGATTGAAAAAATCACATATGCGGCTCTGAATTTTTGGCACATCTGCTCATATGGCTATTTAGTTTGTTCGTACAGTATGATCATTATTTATATGGAAATGGTGGGTATGCATGCGTGCCCTTATACAGAAATTAGGTTACGTATAATGAATGGAAGGAGGATCAAACAGACACAGATAAGACTTAAAAAAGAGAAATTTTGAAAGCTATAAAAACTCAACAACCCAACAACATATCACAAAAAACTTTCGTAACCAAGATATTAATAACTTAGAAACATATGGGTTTAATTTGCCATTTTATATAAGGTTTTATAATAATATTACAACTATTAATAATAATAATAATAATAATAATAATAAAAATAATAATAATGATAATAATAATAATAAATTCGGAGAATGCCAAAAGTTGCGTCAACTCTAGACTAACATATGATAATGAAAAGTACCTAAACTGTGTTTATGAGAGACGCGTGTGGAATTTCCTTTACTGCATTAGTATCAAATACTAACTGTTAATTGAAGATTTTTCCCCATAAATAAGTTTTACACGTTTCTCATTATCTAAAACCCCATTTCTCACTCAGTGGGATGGACACGACGCTTAAACTCGGGACTGAAAACACTCAAATCAACTTTACAGCGCTGTCCTCGGAAGTTTTTGCTAGCTCGTATAACAGCGTGGAGTTGGTTTGAAAACACGCTTCTCACTATAAGCGTAACTTTAACGAAGTAAGTATGTAGATACGGAGACATACAGACGAATGAATTAGATAATTCTCGATTAAGGAGGTGTATAAAATGCGCAGACAACGTGCTATACAAATTATTTGAAATCGATGCTATAAAGATCGTAGAATATTTATCATTGAATTGATCGTGAAGCTTGTTAATGTTTATTCAGTGATAAAAGGCTCCAAATTCTGGGAATGACACTACTTATAGAATCTCGATAGCCACCTACATTGAGATATAAACCGTGACTTTATCTATATCATACCATATATATATATACAGATTGCTTTAATTTCCTAGTTACGTAATGCATAAACATCGTCGTAAAGAATTTATTTCTGGTCTTCCATATAAAACTTGAAATTTTGAAATAAGGAAATAGTCTTTGACTATTACAAAATAGAAACGGCTTTTGCGCGAACCGAAACCTTTCAATGAACTAAAAATTTGGTTTCCTGTAATATATCTGCCAAAAACATTGGTAATATATATATATATATATAAAAGGTGTGGCATGGAGGAGAGATTTTGCGATTTTGTTCTTTTTTAAAATCTAGTTAAACATCTAATCGGTGATGGAAAAGCCCTCCCAAGACCTTATAAAGCTAATTTATTCTTAGTGTTCGTCTCTATTTCTATGCTAACACTCGAAATAGGCGTGGCAATCACTTAGAACCACCTACCCCATTGTATCGACAATAAAGACCCTTCTTTTAGCTCTCCAATGACGTCACATGTAAAAATGTTTGAATAAAAATAAGTTGCATATTTTTTTTTTTTTTTTTTTAACTGTTTGTTTATTTTCACTTTCTCCAATGACCCGAGGTCTGATTATTTTCATAACTTCAATGGCATATGGACCCTAATGTCATTTCTACATAAAACATAAATTAGATTATTTGTCTATTTAAAGCCCCCCCCCTCCAAAAAAAAAAAATGAAATTTTATACCGTGCTAAAATTGATTTGCCCTTTGAATCGATAGACAAAAAATAACCATCAAATATTTGTAACATAAAAGTTTTAAGGTCACTGTGTGTATATATATATATAATTATATATATATATATATAATACTGTGTGTGTGTGTGTGTATATATATATATATATATATATATATATATATATATATATTACGCTCAATATGATGTAACAAAATTCTAAAAGTTTTGTTCCCATATCAAAGCTAGTTAATTGCAAGAATAAAAAAAAAAAAAAATTATTCAGGTCAAGTCATGCCTGTTACAAGAAGAGGAACTAATTGAAATTATTAAAAAAACAAAAATTATACTGTAATTTCTTCCAAGTTTTTTTAATTAATTTATTAAAATTTCCATATTAAAAAAGAAGGACCATTTTTTAAATTATAATTGAAAGAATTATCCTTTAATATACGTGGAAACAAATATGTTGTTGTCAAATGTTTATTATTTAAGTATATAATATACCCCAAAAGTTCAAAATTTCAAAGGTGGTCAGAACCATTTTAAGTGTATATTCTAGTAAAAAAAAATATATATATATAAATTTATGGTCCACGCATAGTCATATATAGAATCAGTGAAGTTAAATGCTCATTGAATAGCTATGCAAGATAAATCATTATGATAAAGTGAGGGCTAAAATAGCAAAGTGCAAGTTTTCTTATATGATGGCGACAGTAGGAAAAAAAAAGCCTTGCTAATTATAGAGTGATAAATAGAAGGAAAAATGCCGTAATCGATAATTGGAAGAAAATATGACAAGACCAAATACTTTCAGGTTTTTCTCAATCAAGAAATCCTCCTTCAGTTTGCTTGTATTTGCTTCGCTTCATCTGTGTGTGTATATATATATATATATATATTATATATATATTATATATATATATATATATAAACTGGTGTGAAATTCCCATTAAAACAGGTTTTGGCCAAAATATGAAGTTATTTAAATATAGAATTTGTGGGTTTTTTATTAAATTTCTTACAACAACAGATAATGACGTAATTCTTTCAACCTTTTTTGAAAAGATTTCGACTTATTTAATAATGAGCATATTAAGGAAAGTCATTGGATGCGTTCTGACAAGGTTAAAGAAGTGGTGGAAAATAAATAATAATTGGTCTCTGAAACGTACCTTTAATATATTCCATTAAGGTGAAATGCGTATAAATAACATGCGCCATCCCATTCACCTCTTATACCACTCGAAAAGACCTCTTACAATAGACTATGTTTATGTTATAGAAGTATTTCTTCTGTCATTAATGACAATGTTTATCAAATGTAATCAAGAAACTCATCGTGGGAATGATGCAGAATCTTATAACAAAACTCATTAAGATCCATTATATACTGTATAGAAACGAATGAATGAATAAATGAATGAATGAATGAATGAATGAATATTGAAAGGGTTACAGTGAGTGAAAGAAGGACAGATTAGTTTACCATCTTTCACGCAAATTGATATGACGGGAAAGACAGTGTGGGAAGACGTTCACTGCGATGACTACACGTTTAATGCACCACAGCAGAATATCACGAGCACAGTGACCTTTCTCTCTTTAAAAATGGCACTAAGGAAAATAGAAGGTTTATGCGTATACGCTCACATGGCTAATAAATGACGCGTACAAATACGTAGGCCTACATCATATCGTAATAGAAAGAAACTACCAGTAAATTATGGCGTGTAATAAAAGTGTGTGCGTGTGTGTGTGTGTGTGTGTGTGTGTATATATATATATATATATATAAAATTCCTTCCACACAATGTTAAATCGTTAGAAATTTCAGTGTTCAATGCGACAGCAGCAATTTTACAATTAATAACTATTGACATTTAAATACCACATTACATCTCTCCATTCATATAAATTTCAAATAAATTGTGGGCTATTTGAAAGGCTTCTTTTAAGCCCATTGAGAGAGGAGAAGCAAAGCCTTCAAAGAACGTATAAGAGGATGTGGATATGCAAATTTAAATATTCATAGCCTTATGATAAGGTTCGCATAAAGTGTGTGTGTGTGTGTGCGTGCGTGTGTGTGTGTGCACGCAACAAATATACACAAAACGTGTCATGTATGGGTTATGTTATATGTGAACGCATAACGAAACGTGTTACGTGAATGTTTTAATAAAAACATTTAAGAACTATGTTCTGCGCATGCGCATGCGCACAAACATCTGAAAAACACAAAAAACACAACCGAAATTCGTACATGTTTATACACGTTTACACGAAACGAAGGATCACGTATGATAAGTACACTGTACACGCATGTATGAGATATATATAGGAGATACATATACAATTGTATGGATCCTTAATATGGGTCTGATGATTAATTTAAAATATCAACGGAAAGAATGCTGTCTTAGTGTACAATGCAGCTTTACCATACAAAATCAGGATGAAAAATGGTGACAAGCAAGTGATGAATAAGGAGTTCAGAGGTTTAAAGTTAAAATGTAATATATATATATATATATATATATATATATATATATATATATATATATATATATATAACGTATGTAAACGTTAATTTTATGGGTATTTAATGATACTTACTACGTCGTATTGATCTTGTTTTAAATTCATTTAATGGCAATAAAAAACTGTTTACATTTTATTTTATGTTTTATTGTTATTGATCCCGATCTATTTACGTATATTTATTATTTTACGTATCTATTGATCCCGATCTAGTTACATATATTTATTATTTTATGTATTAATTGTGAATGCATAATAGAATTATGTCTATTTGAGAAGGTCATTTGAGTTTATTTTAACTTTTGAGTTTTATACTTGTCGTAAAAAACTGAACTCATAAACCAAGTACAAATTGTGAATGCAAAAGTCCACTTCATTATTTCATTCATTTACGTAAATTGTGAATTAATTGAGGTAAAAAGAATGATAAAAAGAATGATAAAAAGAATGATTAAAAAGAATGTTGTATTTTTTTCATTCTTGAACCTTGTTTATATTTTTAGGTTGAATATCTGTACATTATAATCTTGCTTAATGTGTATATGTTTCAGTCCGATCTCAGTGAGAAACGCCATTTTTCTATAAGCAAAGTAAAAACATTGAGGTCGAGAGTTCGAATCCCTATGTTGTTAGTAATAATGATCCTGGAATTAGCGCAATGAGCCACAGTAGTTGGCTGAGCGTTGTTCCAGTTTCTGGTCCTCCTCACTGATTATTATTACAGTCCTTATGTGAAATCAGTCTTTTTACGTAATGCCTAAAAGTTTTAGATATTTCGCCTAATACCTTTGACCCTTAATCGCAGGCAGTACGCATTACTAACCGAACCTAACCTTCCCGAAATGATTAAGGGTGAAAGGCATTACGCGAAATACCTGCCAATTTTAGCTATTACGTGAAATAACTGGTTTCACACAATGACTGTAACATACAGACGGTTGACAAAAGTAAATAGATACCTTCAGTTTTTCCATCGTTTTTGATCTATTGAATCAATATATTTAGAATCGTGTTGCTTTCCCCTTTGCATTATGTAAAAGTGAAATACGTTCTGGCATTCCATTGATGAGCTTTGCCATTTGTTCTTGAGGACAATCATTCGTGGTGTCTATTTAATTTTGTCAACCCTCTGTATATGCTCCAAGAACCTTTTAGTTAGGTTAACCCAAATTGATGTGAAATAAGTTCCGACCCATTAAGATTATAATCAGCACAACGCTCAGGCCAACTAATAAGGCCCATTGCTCTAACTCTCGTATTATTAGTACTAGTATCATCGGGATTCGACCCCATACCTCAGCTTCTTCACTTCGCTTGTTACCCACTGAGCTATGAGTGCTGGCTAACCAATAAGATATAGTTAAGACCACTGCACTACTTCGCTAGTTTTGAAAATAAGGAGAGTCTAAAAGAAATGTCATTATCTTCAAAATTCCCAAACTAAGGTTATAATTTCAACCACTTAATTGGTTCGAATTAATTCACACCATATAAATAGTGCATTAACCGCACTTTTTCCTTTCATCTTATTTCAAACAAATTTGGATTGTGGTAAGTGAGTAGTTTTTATAGAGTGTAACATCTCCACGGGTCCCTTTGCGAGACTTTTTAGGGCTTGAGAACTTCTGTACAGTCGAAAAAGGAATACATAGTAAGTTTGGATTGCTAATTTTGTCCATCCCTTTCTGGTGAATTCACGGGAACTGCACCCAAATTGCCGGGGAAAAAATGTCTACGAGTGTCGGTCTTGACAACGTTACAATTTAATTCGTTTTAATCTTAAACTAAACAGACCTAACCTAACCTAGCATACTTAACCTGGTATACCGTAATATATAACTTAACCTAACAAATGAAATGGGGGTTAGATGTGGTTTGTCAGTCTCTGCATGTTAGTGTTGAGAATAATTTTTTATTCTCAAAACAGATTTATATTTTTGTATTTTGGTGTTGCTTAACCTCCTTCATAACACCTAAGGTCATGTGACGGAGGGGACCTACAGCTTTACATCATCTGGTCGTAGTGGATGGTTACCCATCTAACTATTATCCAGACCCACTGTCGCTTAACTTCGATGAGCGACGGAAAACGGTGTTACAACAATGGTCAAGAAGTAGACCTCAAATCTGATATAAAAGTTTGGTTAATTTTTCGTATTTTGCCTCTGTTGCTATTCCTCTTTTCTGTTCCTTTTCTTCCAATCAAACTATTTTTCGTCAGTTTTATAATGTAAACCTATTGTGTGTATATATATATATATATATATATATATATATATATATATATATATATATATATATATATTCTAACGAAATAGTATTAGATTTAAAATGTAAAAATGTTTTCTTAACTCTGATTGGTCACTTTGGTGATAGGTGTACAGACTCCGCCCCTGCGTAAGCGGAGATATCTGTAAAAGTGACAAACATTTCTAGACATCATTCCGTTACTATTCCATAAGAATATATATATATACACATTGATAAACTCTTACTAAAGTTTGGAGACGACTACCTCCTTAACTACATTCCAACTGGGACTGATTGTGTAAGAAAGAGTAAAAATTTAGGTAAAGTACTATTTTCTCTGACTGCTTGAATCTACATCGCTTGAACCAACCCCAAAAAGTAAAAGTAATAAATAAATAAATTAATAAATAATAATTGCTACTTAATTATTTCTATGGAAAACTCGTCCTGTTTGACCCATCGATATGACTCGTATGAGTGAACTTTCAATCAGTCACTAACCCATGTCTTTTGCTCATGAGCACATCAACATATGAAAAACATAAATGGTCCCAATTTAGCTGTAATGACATATTTCAGGAATGTATTTCATCATCATTTGAATCAACTTAAATTGATGTAACTTCAATGTCTAAAAATTAATTACATATTTTATTTATGAGTCACGTACCAAAGGTAAAGGCCAGCGCCCGTGGTAATACCGATTCCCTGTAAGCAAAGTGAAGGGATTCCACTTTCGATGGCGCTTGTTAATAATAATCCAGTAGTTATAGGGCAATGGACCACCACCACGTTCGTCTGACCTGAGTGCTGTGCTAGTTTTACGAAGGGTAAAATAGATTTTTTTTCTTTTAAACGCAAGTGAAAATTCATCAGTATTAAAAACACAAAACTTAGATTTATGTAAAGGAACTGAACTGTCCTCATTCCCAAAATAGACAAATGACCCTCAACAACTGTTAGAAAAGAGCCTTCTTTTACCGAAAATATATGATTATCTATTTCATACAGATCGTAAAAACGATATATCTTGCTTATAAAAGATTCTAAACCATTATATAGTTAACTATTGTCAGATCTCTCTCTGTATATATATATATATATATATATATATATATATATATATATAGGTTTCTAGACTATTAGAGCAACGTAGTCTTAAGCTCTCTATTTAAGGAAACTCCTTAACAAAACCTCTCTACCTTATATTTCGCTTTGTCATTTCTGCTTATTCTCTTTATTTTTCTATACCCTTTTTAAGGGATGATCTCAGTCAGATCTCCCCCATAGAAATGAATTTCTCGATCGGGTACCCCTAAAGGAGACTATAGGGAGAGATGATCTTTGTATGGGTTCTCGGTGTGTGCGTAGCTATCCCGCTGTGCAATAAAAGTTACTGTAAGGGTGTGTATAAACTCCATACATGACTTACGGCTGAAACTCTAATCTTTGGGAGATGTAACAGATATGCTTATACATAAAATTTTTTATTGGAAGATACGTTGAAAAGCTTTGTATTAACGTTGCTTATAAAAGGTATTCAAAAGATTAAAAGGAAAAAAGGATGGTGCCGTATTGCGTGCCAACTATGAAGTGAAACCAGCCTTAGGTAGGCTAAATGTTGTTTATATTCATGTTATAAAGACGGATATACGGGCGAGATAATTTTTTTAATGTATTCTAAATACGAACCGTCTATGGTATATTTTATATTTTATATCTATACTTTATACCTCTTTTATCCTTTCACATTTATCGCACGCACCACACACACACACACACACACACACAATATATATATATATATATATATATATATATATATATATATATATATATATGAGTTATTTTTAGCCAAACCTGAAATAAAGTCAAGTGAATTTTTTTTTTAACGATATCAGAGACAGACAGGCGCCGCCTAAATTTACCTCATCATTACTCTGCATATTGTTCTGCTATATACAGGGCGTCCCAAAAAAATGTATACACACTTTAACAGCTGATAGCTCAATTGATGTTTCTTTCTTTCCAAGTTAAACGCATTAGAATTAATAATAGCAGTCAGACTAAGCTTTGAACAAAGGAAATTCATTCTAAAATGCTACTGGAAGTGTGAAAACGCAGTTGAAGTGCAAAGACAGTTTAGGAGGGAGTTTCAAACAGATCCACCAACGCGACTTACCATCACTCGAATTAGAGATAAGTTTGAAGCCGATGGAACTGTTCAGAATGTCCACAAGAAGCGTTCCAGAAGACCACGGACATCGACAAGCCCCACAAAGCAAGAAAGAGTACTGGAAACGTATCACCAAAGTCCAAGAAAATCTGTGCGGCAAGCGAGTCGTGAGGTAGGAATTTCAGAATCGTCTGTCCAACGCATTTTGAAGCGCTGTCAATGGAAAAGTTACATTCCAAGATTAGTCCATGCTATTAATGAAGATGATCCGGACCGAAGAGTGGAGTATTGCGAGTGGTACTTGGCACGATGTGGATGTGGATTGGACGAAGGGGTTTCGTAGAATACCCTCCGCGTTCACCAGACCTCACACCACTAGACTTTTTTTTATGGGGATACTTAAAAGACAAAGTCTACGCTATAAAACCTGCAACAGTCGCTGAATTGAGAGCAGCCATTGAACGAGAATGCACACAAATACCAAACGAAATGTTTCGTGATGTTTGCGATTCCATTGCTTCGCGTTATCAGCAGTGCCTGGACCAGAACGGACGTCAGTTTGAAAACAGGCGTTGACAAAACAATTAAATAATGTCTGTAGATTCTATTACATTTTGAAAATGAAATGTATTTTAATAAACACTGCCTTTATAATTATTTAAAGTGTGTATACATTTTTTTGGGACGCCCTGTATATATGAGAAAGGGTTAAACCTGTTTAAAATCAGTATCTTAAGATGAAACAATATTTCCTTAAACAAATACATACAATATGTATCTTTTCTCGTCTCTTATTTTTCACAATTTGTGTGTGTGTGTGTGTGTGTGTGTGTGTGTGTGTAGAGGTGGGGTGCATATAGCAAAACTATAAAGTTAATGCCATGTGTTTAGGTGGAGACTTTGGTTGGGTTCTTATAAGGGAAGCAATTCCTTAAACTTTTAACTTCTAGTTTTCTACACATAAATTTTAACATGAAATCTAAATCGGTGACAAATCTTTGCAGACGTTTTCGTGATGAAAATTGTAACACGACGAACGTTTTGTATGTAGCATTTAAATGGCGTGCCAAATAGGTCTTCTAAGGTTCATTTGGACATCGATACATAAATTAAAAGCGTACTAGTACGAGCTTCCTCATCCATCTTCGTTCATATTTAGGGTATCCGCCATGAATCAGTTTAAAATAACTGTGATTCGATTTATACAGTCATCTCGACAGACGGACATAAACATCGTCATACGGTTACAGAGTACAGAGCAAAAGAAGAAAATAGAGTAAGTCAGTCTGGAATGAACTCTTTCGCCCAAAGTTTCAAATAAAACTATATATATATATATATATATATATATATATATATATAACCTTGATATAAAATGCAAAACATTATATCATGAAAAATTGTCCTTGTTTGCTATTTAATTAATTTGGGCTGTGCCCATTTGAACCATTAATTAGAACAACTTGGGATGTATATATTCTCTCTCTCTCTCTCTCTCTCTCTCTCTCTCTCTTATACATATATCACTAATGAATAATTGATACGACATATTTACAAGAATAGAAAAGATTCTTTGCTGAGAAAGAATTATGGGGGAAAATTTCCATATGGACATAAAAATAATTGTTTTGAAGACGTTATTTCAGGACATTGTTTACGAGTTTGGTCGTAAACATCTTTTTCATATTAATACCTAAACGTAACTAGTCTTTATATATGTATATTCTAAGTGAAAATGCTATATCTTAAATTTATTGAAGGGGGATGTACACAAAAATTTGTAAGCTCACTTCATAGCAACACGAAGTGGCAAAACGAGTTTGGACTTTCACAAAAACAAATTTGAAATTGTTAAAATATTTAAACATTTGAACAGCAACAATTATATATATATATATAATGTGCGCGCGACAGCAAACGTTTTGTTTTTGTTTTGAAAGGAATATCTGCAAGATCTCAGATACCGCGGGCACTCTAAAAACGTTGCTAACTATGAATAAACATCTGTTAAATCAGACTGTACATTTGTATAATGGGTAGTATTTTTGAGTATATGATACTTGTATACATACACACAATTCCATATATACACGAATACATACACATCCGCATACATCACTACTTACCAATCATTTTCGACCACTGAGCGGGAGGTCTCCACTCTGGGTATTGTTTTGGGAACACTTCTCTCGTCCAAGCTGTTTGTAGGTAAACTCTGTACACTGTGAGTTTATCGGGATCGCAGCCCCCAACAGGGTAAGCTGCACGCCCCTGGGTCACTACAGTATGTAAGAGGAACACAAAAATAGTAAAATACAAGTTTCTAGTTGAGAAATTCATCTTTGAATTTTGTTGGAAATTAATTGAACGTTTAATAATACGAAAGTTTTGTTGATTTTGTTTCTCTTCGACAAAATATTTGAAGAAAATATTTTCAGAATTACGAAAACTTTTGCTGAGAAAAGAGCGTGTAATTAATTAAAATATATAAAATTCACGAGACATTCAAGTAAAATTAATAAAAAAGTTATTTTTCGTCGTTCTTTGGCACCTTTCGTTATTAAATTAGTTATTGAATTGCATTCGTGGCACCACGTTTCGTTAAGCAATTTAATGAACGCTTTTAAATGAAGACTTAAAACCCGACAGTTATTTGAAAGCAGCGAGTTGCTTGACCGTAGAGAGGGCAGCAGCTGTCTGTCTGTCTGCCTCAGCACCGACAAGGTACAGTAACATGAAATCAAGTTCCCAAGAGCGCGCCAATCCTTTTGTAGGTGGCAGTGCGTTCGTTCGTCTGTTCGATTTCATTTAACAGAAGGACGAGGGTTTTTAGGGGGTAAAATAAACCCCCCCCTCGATTGGCTCAATTTTTTTTTTTTTTATCCTCTTTGCGTTTGTTTACATCGTAAACGCGAAACGGGAGACGTGGGACGACTTTACCTGATAGGTTATGAACCTCCTGTCAATGTCGAACCTCCTTCGGGTAATTAATTTCAGAGATAAAGAGATTCTTTTATTGTACATCAGTGCCTGAATTCTTTATTTATGATCCAGACTCTCTCTGGTTTGGCACTGCGCTCATTTAGGCATCAATACTAAGTTATTCGATATGGTAAATCCTTAAAGAAACAAAAAAAAAGATTGTTTTGAATTTAATCTAACACGTTTTGTGGAATTTACATCAATCTTTGCTAGTCTAATGTAACCTTTTGAGGTGTCAAATCCAATTTGTTTTGGTACATTTACTCAGACACCAATAAGGAATTCATATAGAAGTAATTTCATCAGTTCCGCTATCCATTTAAAACTTGTAAAATGAAGTATAGAAAGTACAGAGTATATCCAAAAAGAGTTTGAGATAAGTTAGTAATGATAATTTTTATTAAACGATGCAATAAATACTTTATATTAAAAATAATAAACACAATCTTATTTAAATCAATTGCTCATTAAATCTCATAAAAATACACACCCACACACCCACACACACACACACATATATATGACATGTTCGATCACTGGTAAGTAGATATACTGTAAAATTCAAACGGAAAACGCACGGATGCACGTAAGAATTCTATTATCATTATTATCATCATTATTATTATTATTATTATTATTATTATTATCATTATTATTATTAAAGTGTGTTTTATGCCTGTGAAATATCCTGTTAACGAACGGAAATCCTTTTAAGTGTGTGTCGCTCTTGTTTTGAATTATTGCTATTTCCTTTAATGATTAATTGAATTTCTTTAATCTTTTTAATGGTTAATTGAATGAAATGTATTTTTTACATCATAAATCCTATTTTTTAAATTTTAATTTCTAATAAAGACTCTTGCTATAAAAGTGTATTTTAAGTTCTCTTTATATAGGCGATATTACACACACACACACACACACACGAGTGTGTGCGCTTGGCTATCTTACGAAACCGTGACAACCTTTAGGATAAGAAACGAATGTGCCGGTAGCGACATCAGCAGTGTCGTCATAGTTGGACTTAACTTTTTTCATTTAAAACCATTAAATATTATGGAAAAAGAGATATAATGAAGGTTAGGTTAGGTTTGGTTAGCTTACATAGGGTAAGTTAATTAGTTTATTTATATTAGATTAAATGTCGTCATTCACAATTAAAAAATAAAAAATGTCGCGGTTTCGTAAGGTAGCCAAACGTGTACGTGTGTGTGTGTGTGTGTGTGTGTGTAGCCACCTTCATTCTCCCTCACTTCATTGAGTGCGGAAGAAAGGAGTGACTTAAGAAATGTATTGATAAAGTGTCAAAAATTATAATGTAGACTAAGGACATTAATGACAAAGTTCCTAATTTTTCCTATCGTCGACCCCAATAATTATCGTTAATTGATCGAGAGACGATTTGAACGCGTTAATAAAGTCGTTAGTTTATGATAACGTCACGTGACATCGAATGAATTTGATAAAATATTGAAAGCAAAACGAACGAAAAACAAAAATAAATTTAAAAACTTTGACTGTTTTCGAGTTTGAAATTTTAGAACGCCATTTTGGACTCGTTAATTTAATTCGTTAATTACTAGACATAATAAAAAGAATTAGGGCATACTCGCGTATTTGGGCATTTTAACCTATTTGGCGTCAAATGACACTTTCTCCCAAAAGGCGGTAAGGAAGAAAAAAAAGAGGGTTAGGAATAATTAAACGTGTATTTTATGCTAATGAACATTATGGCTTAATAAAGGCATAAATTTGTATAGAATTTCGTTAATATATTTTTAAAATTGTTTATGACCATTTTGGCGAAAATGAAATGAGGACTGTAGAAAAAAGTATACTTGATGATTGCAAATTATTTTCGTGGGTAACTTACTGTATGGGCATTATATTACTGGGATCAGGGTATGAGATGATTAAGAGATAAATAATATGACACCAGTATTTTCCATATGATACAAATTCTGGTGTTTAACTGGGTAACGCATTATTTAAGCTTTTGCTTCATCAATGACAATCTTCTCTAAGATTTGAGTTAACGTAGCACGATTCTGATGTGGACATCACCCCAACTTACGGACATATAAACATAGACTAGATAACTCCACAGACGACACCTGCCACCTGTGCCAGAACACACCACAAACAATTGAACACATTATGACAGACTGTACCGCTCTAGCACAACATAGAACACAACACAACATCACTAGTGCGCTGAACCTCTGGTCCACTCCGGAGAGGGCGATCGGTTACCTGCGTGCCGCCGGCTTGCTCGATCAGGGTGGGCTGATCGGCTAAACAACAACAACAAGAACAATCTCTAAGATTGAGTAAAATCATTTGGCTTGAGCCACAATGAAATCATTAAAGTAGACAATATGTAGTAAAGGACTAACGTTAATTTGAAGTCACTGATAAGCTCATTACCTTTGGTTACTGTCCATATACTGTAGTTTACACCTTCATTGATTGGCATGCAGTACATCACAGATATTTTTAATATTTCTTGGTATTATCATTTGTAATTACTTCTGCTACATTTCAGTAAACTATCTTTAATTATTATTAATATTATTATTATTATTATTATTTATTACAAGCATTGAGAACAATGTCACAAGGGAAATGTTTGACAATGAGGACAGTAATTTGACAAATTCGGAGATGATTTAGAGGAAGTCTTCATAGTAATTATCGAAATAAGGCATTTTGATATAAACTTTATTTCTTTTTTTTTAGTTGAACGTAGAAGGAATTCAAACATTTATTGAGTTCAGCAAATTGTATATACATAAAAAAATATATACTTTTTACATATTTTTTCAATAAAGGGGTGTGGCCCCTTGGCACCCCCTGACTCTCCCCTTGAATCCGCTATTGAATGAGCACGAGAGGTTCACTCAAGGGATAGTCTTCACGAACGCTATTTTTATCATTTTCTTAAAAAGAACCTTCCAATTGGAGTTTGAATTCTGCAAAGATTCTTCCACTTAAAGACTCTTCTTCATCGTGACCCGATGTGGAGAACAGTAATAAATATGAAAGCCAAAGTTTTATTTTTAACGAAACAGTGAATGAAAGAGCATAAAATGTCTGTAGTAGCTAGTGTAATTGTTAACATGAGACCTTTTCTGAAGATGGAGTGGTCGTCATCTGCTCTTATTTTCCATGAAAGTTGGCATCAATAAATGAAGAGGCAAACAGTTTGAACCAATCTTTTCCATGATTTAGAAATGAATAAACAAAAACTAAAACATAAATTTATGAATTAATTTATGAGTCAAATTTAAATATACAAAGATCGAATAACTCAAATCTGACCATTCCATCGCTGGTTCGTGGCCAGCCCTTAGACAGAAAATAACTGGAGAGGAGCTCTCTCTCTCTCTCTCTCTCTCTCTCTCTCTCTCTCTTTGTCAACCTATGTATGTATCTATCTATCTATATACAGGGTGGCCATAAAATCTGGAAACAGGATATATTACGATAATTCTTTTTCTCCGGTGTACATTATCTTAATAAATCCTTAATACGATCCTATGTTTCAATCATATATATATATATATATATATATATATATATACCCCTTACATATATTTTTTGTGCTGCTTTATGGAGGAAACACAAACTTACGGTGCATCTTGCTCCTGAAGAATCATGCACCAGGAACGATAATGACTGGGGGTGTTTACAATACAAACTAACAAAAATTGTAATCAATTGAATACGGATATGGATGATCTTTGGACAAGACTAATACAGAGCATTGTTTCTTTTAGAGGTGATGAACCACGTACGAAAGCCTCGTCAGTACTTCGACCCCCCTTATTTGTTTGACAATGCTGCTGCGAGCTGCTGCTCGTACCCTGAAATGGGTGTATGGGCGGAATGGTGCTCTATGGGAAAATATGTTTAACGCTTCATACTTCCACTGAAGCTATAAATGCAGCGATGATTAAATATATGTGTGTGTGTGTATATATATATATATACACACACACACATACACGTTTATTTGAAAATGGCTATTTTCATGTCAAGATCTCTTTTTGAGAATTTAAGTAGTTGATGAATTCAAATTTTTAAATTAAAACAAACTTTAAAATGTAAATATAAACTTTCCGATATCAAATTTATTTTAAAAATCGTATATTTATCTTTTGTTTTTGAGAATATTACCTTGTATGGTATTTCAATAGACGAATTTATTTATATATATATATATATATATATATATATATATATATACACGTACAGTACATTTATATATAAATAGTCTTGTACGATGTATACATAAATATATACACACATATTTTGCTCAGTTTCAAACATAACCTAATTGAAACATTGATTCTCAAGACATCTGAATACATAAAATTGATACCAGATACATTTATTTATTTTTTATTATTATCATAAAACACACACACACATATACATATATATATATATATATCCCCCCCCCCCCCGATATGTGGTTAAAGGTATGATTATATGAATTATTTAAACAAAAATCTTATATGATGTAATGAATGCAAAACTAATCATGAAATTACGATGTAAAAAGTAAGCAAATTTTTTATTCTTTTTTTTTTTTTCAACGAATTGAATTAAATTTGATGAAATTTTCGTCTGAATTTTCAATTGGTTGAAAATATTCCAGGATTTATTTCAAGTTGTATGAGTGAAGCCCGTAGATTTATTTCACTGTGTTCGCTTCACTTTTTTTATATGATACAGTAGACGAAACACACACACACACACACACACACACACACACACACACACAACTGCGGATGATTTAAATAAATTAAAAACGTAACCTAACTTAATTTAATCTAACCTGTTTTAATCTAACCTTCATTAAATCCTTTTTTTCGGAATATTTAATGATTTTCACTAAAAAAAGATTGAATTTATGGCGATACCACTAATGTCGCTACACGCGCGCTTATGTCGCGATAAGCTTTGTGTGTACTTTAAAGATTGTTGCGGTTTCGTAAGGTAGCCATGAACACACACACACACACACACAGAAAATCAGGTGTTCACTCAAGTAGGAAGTTGGACATCTTATTTAATAATGATTTGGCACTCCAGATGTGGCACTGGCAAAAAAAACTCCATTAATCATATGCTTGTAAAGTTATGATTTTTAAGAATTTAAATATAGAATTAAACATTTATTTATAATTTATTTTACTATTTCATTATCATATATATATATATATATATGTTATGTTAAATTAAATTTGATTTCCATGTTAATTTAAACATTAATAAAACATTTGAAATAATAATAATAATAATGATAATAATAATAAATAATAATAATAATAATAATAATAATAATAATGAATAATAATGAGGTTGAGGTTGTCAGACAGGATTTATAAAATAATAACGATTAATAAAAGAAATGAAAATTTATTGTTGATAATTTATCTGCTATCACCCGTCCCTGATCACCTGTCCCTGATCACCTGTCCCTGATTGAAGGCGGAAAAGTGAAAAGATTTATTGAGAAAAAAAATCGCCCCTGAAGTACTGTGAGCATTATTACACAGGTGGAGAAGTAAAACGGGGGGTAGTGAGTTCCATAAATTCAAGCTACTTTCATTAAATATGTTAGTTTTAGATGAATAGTGTAGCATCTCGAAGAGCTATTATGAGGAATCGTGCGTATATGGATACCCGAAAAGCGTTTCATTTAAAAGAACCGGAGTATAAAAGATTTATTTTAGTTCACCCTGTAGTAAGTAGTAGTAGTAGTAAGTAGTTCTACACACGCAGTCATGCGAGAAATACTTTTTTTTGGGGGGGTATCGTATCTTTGACAAATTTTATTTGAAAATAAATTTCTTATCAAAACACTTTATTTTATTGTGTCATTCTTTATAAAACGTTATCTCAAGATTCGAATCCGACTTTGGAATTTATATTCACATTTCGTATAATTAAACTTTTATATAGTCAGGTCTCTCATAAGAGTGAATGAAATCGTCTGCCGTTAGCGAAAATAAAATAGGAAAGAGGATACGTATAAGAGAGGGTTAAAAAAAAAGTGTATAAAATGACCAAAACAATGGCTTCCGAGTTTAGAAAGTGCGTAATTCATGTAATGTTCCACGCATAGTCTATTCCTTTATTAGTTTGTATGTTACCTTTTTCAGAAGAATCCCTGAAGATAAAATGAGGGTCAAACAATTTCCTTTGAGGTGAAGAAGTTTTAAAGCCAATTCGTTTTAATACGAAATTTATGTATCGTATGTATGTACGTGTATGTATATATGTATGTATGTATTTATGTATATATGTATTAGGTAGGTTTCATCATGTATGTATATAGTTCGGTGTACGTATTCAAGTAATGTGCGAAGTACGAGTTAAGTAGTTTCAAAGCATCTTTGTATAAGGCAGTGGTTCTTAACCTCTGGGTCGCGACCCAATTGGGTTGCCAAGCCATTTTGATTGGGTTATTAAATTGTCATTTATCATTTATTTATGTTATTCCTAATCATTTTAACATTAATTATTTATTTTATTATCTAGTACGAGTGATTTGTTTGAAGTCATGGGTCGCCGAGTTAGCCTCGACACCAGAATTTGGGTCGCAGCCTAAAAAAAGGTTAAGAACCACTGGTATAAGGTATTCGGGTTTAACCATGAACATAACTAGTTAAAACGTAGTTGATGTATTCAGTATTTCAGACTAAGAGACCACAAAGAGAGATACAAAAGGAAGTTGTTATGGTATCTCGTATCTCTGATCTTTCAAATTGACTTTGTTGACTTTGTGTATTGAAAAGAATTCCCAAAATCTTTTCTTTTCTCTTCTTGAATTTATTTTTTAAAACGTGATCTTCTAAATCCGTAAGGCAATAATAGTCTGCCTCCACTTTTGCCACTTCTACAGACAAGACTTAAATTAGGGCATGAACCCGCGGAGCAAAGACTAAATCACGGCAGCGATCCATTCTAAGTAAGAGAAGGAAAGGACGAGTTTGAATTCGAAAGTAAAATACACTTTATAACAATTTATAACTATTAAGAAAAAGTGAAAAACCTTTATGGGGTTCTCCCGCATGAATCCTTTCTTGTCACATTACTAAACAATACAATACAATAAGTCTCTGTTTACCTTCCTATTTTTAGTTCACTGCGAATCTATAATGAAATATTTCTATAATATCTATAAACAAATTACATTATTTTCCTTAAAACTCGCTTCATGGAACTCATTTTTCTCCATTTTAGGTTCATTTCAGAGTTTTTTTAACATCAGTGATCACTCCAGCTAAAGTTTACCCTTTTGCTTCAGAGGACTGAGTTGTTTTAAGGGTATAACTAAAGCCAAGATTTCCCTTCTCATTACGAAATCCGTCAAACACACGCGACCAACGAGAATTTTTATGTACAATTTCGAGAAAAAAGTTCGCGCAGAAACGTTAAAATTTCTAAAACAACAAAAAATTACTAATCAGTACCAATTTTTTTTTGGTAGTGAAATTTTATTGCTGTCAAACAAATAATATATATATATATATATATATATATATATATATATATATATATATATGATAATACAGAATTATACATTAAAACAGGCACTTTTATCTAACCCATAAATTTTGTAAATTTTGAAGGGTAAAAACAATTCGAAATTATAAGAAAAAAATCTTATTTCTTTATTAGGAAATTTTAACACATAAACTAATTAATGTTTCAGCGAGACAATTTTAATGTCTTATTTTATGATACATAAATGCTATTTAAGGTTTACCTTTCTTTTACTAGTTCAGTTAACTATTTGTCCAGTTGACACTCAATGTGTATCGCCAGCACTTAAAAGGATGATATTATATTTTACTGAAAATGGATACATTTTGGCAGTCTGCGTACGCGTACGGTTATATGCATGTGTACAAGTGTGTGTGTGTGTGTGTGTGTGTGTTTATAAATAGGGGTAGCAGTATGTTCTATCATCACATGGGAGCATTTCCGGATAAGTGAAGATCTATTTGATGTATAGGCTTAAATCCTCTCCTTTAGAACAACCAGGCATGATGCCTAAGAAGATTCAAGGAACTTAATTAACTTAATTCTATAAAAGAAATATCGAGGAAATAAAAGAGCTTTATTTTTTCTTGACTTTCAGTAAGAAATACTGAAATTGGTCAAAGTACAAAAATGAAAGGACCGTTTCCTTGCAGTTTTTTAGGCAAAAAACTCTTCTTAAACGGTTTTTCTGTTACATTTAATTGAAGTGACAAAAAGTGGCTTTTACACCAGTTTAGAAAAATCTGAACTCTTAAAAGCAGCTTTTAAGACTCCAACTTCTCCTGAACTGCTGTAAAGTATCTTTTTGTCCCCTTAAACGCAACACAAAAAATGCTTTAAGAAGAATTATGTTCAAAAAATGCTTTGAAAAGAACTCAAATATTGGTATATGCGCTTAACAAAGAGTTCTTTTAGACTTCTGAACAAGATATATACATTTTTACAAATCCTAGGAAGAGTTCATTTTAAAGTCTATATGTTTCTTTTGCAGATGAAAGTGTTCCGGCGTTAAAAAAGGTTTTTAAACAGTTAACAATGTTTGTGGTGTATATATATATATACACACACATGAATTACCCTATGCTTATATTTAACGAAGGTCACATCTGATAGAGGATAGAGGTTAAAATTTTAAATTATACCCTAGTTCAATAAACAAGTCAAAGTGAATGAATTAAACAAGTGAAGATCAACGTACTTCAAGTGTCAAGGTCAGTATATATATATATATACACATATATATATATATATATTGCACACATGATATTTGTTACGCGAATCTAATTGTTTGGCGACAGCTTATCTGTGAGACCTGCCTGATTGGAACGGAATGAACCCCTCCAGAATGTATATTGAAAGCCGTCCTTGTTCTTTACCGCATTTTAAGGAGTGGTTTTATGAACATTTGAACCAATCAAATCTCTCGATTTCATTTGTTAAGATTAATTTTAACCAATGAGAAACGTCTTGTAAGAAGGTCAGCCGAGATCGTTCGTAGAATTAATTTTGTTATGACGGAGCAGCGGGGTTGGTATAAATCGACATTCGACAGATACACACACACAAAAATACACACACACACACACACACACACACACACACACACTGTCCGCGCATACGATAATACGTCAGTTCGAACCCCCGTCAGCCAGTCAGCCAGCCAGCCAGTCAGTCAGTACAAGGATATCTGCAGCGCTAATGCAGGAATTTTTAATGACACCGGAAATGAGAGCTGAGGTCGGAAGTAGCGTGTAAGAAAAGGAAGGAAGAAGAGAAAGAAAAGAAAAAAGGAATTGGAGATTTATGGAAGAAGGAAGAGACGATAGAAAGAAGTACGTTAAACTCCATCCAAAAAATCATTCCATGCCATACACTTAACAAAAGTTTTTCTTACGAGTCATACATAGATATATTTCATAAACTTTCTAGCCTAATAGGCAAAAGTAATTGTGTGTGTGTGTGTGTGTGTGTGTGCGTGTGTGTGTGTGCGCGCGCGCACGTATATATGATGCAAATCCACAAGGAAAAAGAAAAAATAATTCCAAGGCCTTTCGTGTATCCAACAGTACACCTCGTCTGGGTATATATATATATATATATAGACAAAAGTTTTTCTTACGAGTCATACATAGATATATTTCATAAACTTTCTAGTCTAATAGGCAAAAGTAATTGTGTGTGTGTGTGTGTGTGTGTGTGTGTGTGCGCGCGCACGTATATATGATGCAAATCCACAAGGAAAAGAAAAAATAATTCCAAGGCCTTTCGTGTATCCAACAGTACACCTCGTCTGGGTGTATATATATATATATATATATATATATATATTATATATATATAGACTAAGTAGGTCTTATATTCGTAAATAAAGACTAATGAAAGCACTTTCCACTCCTCAACACTCACTGAACGAAAATTAGTACCGTACAACTAATCCACAAATTGCATAATAAAATTTGTGTCTAATAAAATTAAAGTAAATGGATATAAATTCCGAGTTTATTAAACTTATCAAAAGGTTTCAAATAAACGTTTCAAATGAATGAATTACATAATGTTATCGCAAGTACTCTGAACTCGGATGGTAATTTATCCTGTCTGGCAATTCAAAAACTTTGGATCCATTCCAATAGTCGACAGTGAGACTCGCGAAGTCTGGCTCCAGCAGCGATTATTGTGCAGGGGTACAATCGTAAATTTTAGCTCAGCCAAATGCAGAATAAATAGAATTTATGGAGTACTTGGTTTGGGATTTAGATTTATTGGTTTTAATGGTGAATTAAAGTTGGTGATTTAAAGGTGTATAAATGTGGTTATGGTATTGGTACGAAGTGTTACCAATTAGTTGGAATTATATAGTCAGCGATCTGAGTTAATTGTGGTTAATGCCGGGGTAAGCGTGTATCAGGTTTCTTTTTATTACGGCTAAAAGTCAAATGTTTTTTTTGTTTATCTGATTGGTTGGTTGTTCTTTTCGGTAATTATATGGAATTAAGATAAAACAAAAGATAGGTTAAGAGGAAATAATTCTTATTTAAAGAAGGCAATTTAGCGTATATGACTTTCATTATATGACGTTGCGCTAAAATGATAGAAAGGATAAATGAAAAAAATTGCAATGCCACGATAACCAGGTGTGTGTGTATGTATGTGTGTACATGAGTTGTCGGTTTCATACATTGTGGTTGCTTGGTTGTTACATTCACTCGACGTGAATGAATGTTCAGTCCAAATAAGAAGATATGACAAATGGACACGTATAATAGTATCGCTACACTATGATGGGATAACCCACATACGACGCCTAACCTTGACCTAGGCAACGATTATAGTCTAATGAAGGAATAAAGAATAAAGAATCACAGATTGCTACATGCGAATTTCGTATGGCGCATTTCCCGTCTTCGGCATAAAAGGTGATCGGGAAGGGACTGGCCATGCACACTTTTAGTAGGCAAGAGAGTTTATCCGAGCCTCCTTGTTTTGCCAACCTAAATTTAACAGGTTTTATAAGGCGATAATTAATTAAGATCAATAATGGATATACTGAATATAAAAGCGTTCCTTGTTTATTTGTGTTTGATGAGGGGGGAAGAACCATTCTCGAAAGATGAAATTTTTGAACCTTATAAACTGCATTTTAAGCATAAAAAAAGGATGCCAAATCACACACACAACACACACACACACCACACACACACACACACAAATATATGAGATGAATTTCACAATTAAACACATGAAATAAATATGTGATGCACACTCACAAGGAAAATGAGAGGCGATTCCAAAACTTGTATACACGAAAGGCCTTGGAATCGCTTTTCACTTTTCCTAATGGATGTGCATCATGTATATATAATATATACACACACGCACACACACACACACACACATACATATATATATATATATATATATATATATACTCTACGAAAAATGGATTTTAGGTTTAGGATAATTAGCATTTATTTAACCAGATAAATGGATCGCTTTTGAACAGATAAAGTGTCAAGGAATTTAGCGCAGATGTTCCATGCGTGAATGAATCTAGAGTTTGTTAAGATTTCTTGTAAATATATTCAAAAGTTATTCAGTTTCATTAAACCTAAAACAATTGTGTGTTACATTTTGTGGATGGTCTTCGATAGGTTTTGAATTTGGTTGGTTATCTGGTTAGGGTTTTCTTTTTCATATTATATTGAAGAGGATATAGTATCAGTTTACAAGGAAAAAATGGTTGAGATTTAATTAAATAGTGTATGTAACAAGCTTAGTTTTCATTCCGTAACGACTTTCTACCTTATTGTAAACTGTCTCTCGCTCTGTCTGTCTCTCCTTCTCACACACACACACACACACACATGTATAAAAAATCGTAGAGTGCAACCGGAACTAACACAAACTTTGTTTCGATTAGATTCAATACCTGATTTTTTTCAGGTGTGTTTTAGGAGTACTTGTAAAATACCACTTGCATTAGCTGATTTTGGAAGACAAAAACTCTCTCTCTCTCTCTCTCTCTCTCTCTCTCTATATATATATATATATATATATATATATATATATATATAAACAGATACCCTCAAATATACTGTATATGATTCTTTTATGCATTGTTATTCCGAAAGAACAAGTTTGCTTTAAGTTTCATGTCAAGAACGTCTCTTCTCAGAAAAGCTACAAATCAGCACATTTGGATCGTGTTCTGTTTTTTGCGCTGTTTTTCACTAAAAATGGAGCAGCAGATTGGACGCTGTCGATATCTCACAAACGTCTTTTTTTTTCTGTACTAAATGACAGTTACTTACATCTGTTCATTAACTTATTTTAATATTGATATATGACAGGGATGGAGCTTATCATAATGTTTGTAAGTTATCCGGGAGAAGCCTATGTAGTTTGCATGAAAGACTTCACTATACGTTGCTTAATTGAGCTACATATCTCTCTCTCTCTCTCTCTCTCTCTCTCTCTCTCTATATATATATATATATATATATATATATATATATATATATATATATATAGACTATATATATTGTTAGACATCCCTATAATTTATTTTTATTAAGATATATATACCCTAAATGTATATGTAACAATTATATGCACATATGTGTTCATATAGAGCGTTAATTTATTCTAATATAATTATCATATAAATGATAATATTTCCTGCTTTTCCTTAAATATAGTGATGTATATTGATTGCCCTTTATATAATGCAAAAAGGGTGTATTCACAATATTCAAATTTCACTCTTGAAACGATCGAAAATGTCAAATTTTATGAGTTTGAAAACTTTTAAATCATTATTTCCTGTTCAAATTCCAAATTTGTAAAATAAAAAACAAAAAAATTTATCCTTACAAATAAATGAATAAATATATACATTAAAAAAAAAAAAGACAATCTATATTTATATACGCTTTAGAGTAAACCCTTTTTTCTTATTGTGACGAGATTTGCGTGTAATGAGAGTGAGAAAAAGTCTCCTGTTATCATCTACTCATTTCCATAAAGAATGAATGTAAATAGAGAACGCATTAAATGAAGATAAAATAAGGGATAGCAACGCGAGTTACCATGACAACAACAGATTCGAAATTAAATTGGATCCGTTGTTAAGGGTAAGTGTATTATAAGACGTATTGAATACGGTGCTCACTCAGTTCTCCGTACCTGAGGGGCGGTCCATGATCACGGACAACTTGATTCCACGGTTAACTCAATATACCCCGCCGGTGGATAGGTGATACAGCCACTGCTGCCCGCCGCCACTGACTGGCCTCCCACCTCGCGCGTCACCACACACACACACACACACACAGTATTACTAGTGAGTAATTTGTACTCACCACAAGACGTGAAGACCATCTGCTCCCGAAGATTGTAACCCCTCTCTCTGCTTACATTGTGGCTAATATTAATTGCCTTTGGTAGTTTGAAAAAAAAAAAATACGAGGCCACAAGCGCACATGCGCACTCTATGAAGCGCGGAGAAACACTGACTGAGGCGCGTTGTGGTGGGCGTAAATACTGTACGAAATCACGGTTGACTCAGTGTTATGATCACGGGTAAGTTCACAATGGTCATAATTAGTAAACCACGGTTAACTCATACGTAAATCACGGATAACCGCGTAAGTACTGTATTACAGCGTATATATTTATTAATTTACTATGGCAACAGCAGTTAGCAGTGATGTTTTATGTATATAATACCTCGTTCATTTTGGTACATTATATTGTTCATATTGTTGGTACATTATTATCATCATTATTATTATTATTATTATATATTATTATTATTGTCGTTGTTGTGGTTATATTAATAGCAGGCCTTGACATTTTTAAGGTTAAATTGATCTTGTTATCTTATTTACAACGAATATTAAAAAGAAATGATATTTAATTCAATTTGTTTATTAATCTCAGTTTGGCAACTTGCAATAAATTCTATAATTTATTGTACGATTAAAAACTATAAAATTCATAAGTAGCTCAAAACATTATTTACATCATAAATTTGGTTTCATATTTTTTAGAGATATTTGTATTCACAATTCGTATACGAAGGGTATCATTGCATTTTAAGTATCTTCGCGTGTCTCCGCGTTCGTGTCTGATCATCTACAATGAGGGAAAATGATTTTTCAAGAATCTTCTAAATACGTACGTAAAAAGTCTATACTGTAGTTTTAACCCTGTTAGCCATTAGCAGCATTTTAGTGATTACTTTCTGGTTAATACCAGACGATTTTCTTCAATCTCAGACCCCCTGGGTATTAAAGGGTTAAGGCCGTGTCTGTTGAAGTAAATAAATTTTAAAATTCTTTTATCCAACATTCGAGACCAACTTCTTTAGGATTAACTAAATTTAATGTCATGTAAATCATATTTAAAATTCATACAGAATAAAAGAGGTTGGCTTAATATTAATAATTATGCCCAATTTTTATTACCTTCAGCTGGCTTTACTCTAGAGACAAGACTGAATCATTCATATCTGCGTGGTTGGTGAACTGCAATCAAACACATTGAAATAAGTGATTATATGCTCACAGAGAAGTGCAATCTCTCTCTCTCTCTTTCTCTCTCTCTCTCTCACACACACACACACACGTGCGCATCTCCGCATAAGCGAGGTATCGACTTTTTTTTAACTATTAAAATCTAAAAAACAAATTGACCAAACCTAATTTAATCTAACCTGAGTGACATTGAACCGAGATGGACGTGATAACTATTTCAGACGCAAGTGAGGTCTCGAAGATTATTTTCTGTACGTCATTAAATAGTGAGGTACTTGCTAATCTAGTCCAACCTAACCTAACCTAACCAAATCTTAACTAACCCAACCTAGTGTAACCTAACCTAATCAGAAAAAACATATTTTTCCGACAATAAAAATGTTTTTAATATTTTTTATAAAAATTTTTAATGTTTCGAGCTACCAAAAATGTTACCTCACAAAAATATCACCTCACTACATGTGTCATACTCGGCCTCACTTATGCGCAGTTGGCTACACACACACACACACAGACACACACACACACACACACACACACACACACACACAGAATAATTAAGAGCTATACACTTAAAGAGACAAAAATCTTCAATAAATTACCAATGTCATTTACAGTCCCTGGGTGAGATTACAGTAAAAAATGGAAAGCGGACATTAATTTACAGTTGAAAACATTCAGAAAACATTCGCAAAGGAAAACCAACCGTTCAATGAGGTCATTCTCTGATTAAATGATTGATTTAGAAACCATTTTGGTTGTTATAAGATTGAACAGAATGAATGGCCATTTATCGTACGGGAATCAATCCTATCTCATGAAACATTACCGAAAAATACGTTAAAACTGACGTAAAAATGGGACCACTCATACAGTAATATATATATATATATATATATATATATAGAGAGAGAGAGAGAGAGAGAGAGAGAGAGAGAGAACTCGCCCTCATAAATAGAGGGTTTGCAAATAATTTTAAACGAAGTCCGAACATTTGTGCGCAGAAACACATCGACTAAACTTCAAAAGAGTATAAATAAGTGGCAAATGATGTCGAATGAAGTGGTCAGAAAGTTCTTGAGGAAGTTTACAGAGAAAATAAATAAATAAAAAAGAACTTCCATGTAAAAAAAATTGTTTACATCAAAACAGTTTCTCCTCTCTCGAAATTTATCGCCTTCCACTTCGTTTAAGATTTGAATTTAGGCAAAAATTGTATACGGATTTATTTTGCATGTATGTACTCTACCACAACTTACTCGAAAAGGTGACTACATATATATATATATATATATATATATATATATATATATATATATATATATATATATATTATATATATATATATATATATATATATATTATATATATATATATATATATATATATATATATACATACACTTTTTTATGGGATTTATCTGCCAATAAAATTTATTATTATTATTATTATTATATATGAACCTTGGTGAGTAATGCGCCTTGGTGGTGTAGTGGTTAGGAACGTTCACTACGAATCCACCAGCCTGGATTTGATTCGTGGTGAGAGCATGCAGTGCATAGCTTACCCAGCTGTTCATCCTTCCATGAAAAATAGGTTAGTAGATAAATGGGTACCATGCGTGGACTAGTGGTTAAAACACTGGGCTGCTATTGATCGGAAGTTCATGAAATCGAGTTCGGACGAGGACTTTGTAACTTGACGTTCGCTAAATTGAACAATTCTGGCGGAATCAAAACTAAGGTGGTGAAGGTACAGTATATATATTAGAGTTGCACCGATACCAATATTTTGGCCGATACCGATACCGATACCGATACTACAAAAAAGTGCCGATACCGATACTGATACCGATACCGATACTTTTTAATTGTTTTAAAATTGATTATTAATAAAAGTTCAAGTAAATGATATAATATCTCAATTAACTTAAAATGCCTTTCCCAATCCCAACTTAGGGCCTTGGCCCTAAAGCCATTACTAATAAAGTTAGGAGATGTAAATTTAATGTTGTATAAAAATATTTTAAATTAAATTAATACAAAGATGATAATTTTATAACTTATTACTGTAAACTATATTATCATACACTGGTATATTGGGGTACATACAGTAAAAGTACTGCTATCACTGTAGGCTGGTCTAGCTTACTTGGGCCCTATACCATTATTAATACATAAGAATTGTAAATTTATTTACCAGAAATATTTTTTATTATATCAATATAATATTTGAAATTAAATTAAGAAAAAGAAAATATATATATATCTTATTATATAAAGTTCTAAACCAATGAATGCATATAATGGTAGTGTATTATCAATAACTTTACACACGAGATTCAAGCATTCAAGCAACTGAATGGTTTATTATGATTATGCATGCCGCGTGGTGCCATCTATGAACTTTACAAAACTTTCATTTTTACTGAAAACTATTACTGTAATTTGAAATTGTATATTTATATGATACTGTATTACTGTATTGAATATTTGTAATCTTGTATAGGGGCCTATAGTTACATTTTATGATTTTTTGTTTTGTTAGTAAATGTAAACATTGCTAATTTTGATAAAATATATATTAAACAACTAAATAAGATATTACTGTATAATAATAAAAAAAATTAATTTTATATAAAATAAGATAATTTCTTCAAAAAACAGTAATTCAAAGTATCGGTATCGGTATCGGTTTTCAGAACAGTATCGGCCGATACCGATACTTTGTGAAAAGTGGCCGATACGGCCGATACCGATACCGATACCGATACATCGGTGCAACTCTAATATATATACATATATATATACACATACATACACAGTACTTAAATTTGAATATGTTCATGTACCACAGATAATACGAATGTTTATATCTGGAAACTCAAAATATAAAATTTTCTAAATTTGTTACGGTGACTAATGTCGCTATGAACAGGTGGAGATTGCTTATATCGTTGATATATGTGTACTTAATTTAAGCTTTCGAAGGCATGATTTTACGATAAGTATTCAGCAAAAACAGTATGAACGCACATAAAAATATTTTTATTAAAACATATATTGATTAAATATATTGATTAAATATATATTATATATATATTATATATATATATATAATATATATATATATATATATATATATATATATATATACACGGTTTTTCAAAAAAGTCCTGTAACCTCTTTGGTTTGGTTTAATTTCAGCTATTTTATGTGTTGAAGAAATTAGCATTTGCGAAATATATAATACTTGCTTGGGATTAACGATGAAAGGTGTAAAATTAAAAAAACAAACTGAGATTTATTGATCAGTGAACAGAGAGAGAGAGAGAGAGAGAGAGAGAGAGAGAAGAAGAAGAATCAGGCGATAAAACTTCGTTAGACAACTGCGCAAGTCTGATATCGGTTATACTAGTATAACCTAAACCGGTCTTGAGGATTCACTTACCACCTTCAAAATTTAGACACACACACACACACACACACACACACACACACACACACAGTAATGATAATTGTATTGACAAAGAAATTTGCTCTTTTCTACAGAAAATTTAATCAAAACTAATCAATAGACGAATATTTA
>JAJOZX010002554.1:225000-260000 GCA_023014485.1 Bathynomus jamesi | reverse complement strand
TAATCTATTGTATTAAACTATAACTGTTTTAGATACCATTGATGATGGGAAACGCGTCTTCTCGAAACGTTTGGTTACTTTAGTGAAGTATGACTAGAGCTCATACGTAAAGCCAAAATAAAAAGGAAAAATCTAGTACCAGTAAGCACAGAAATGATACTGGACAATGTTTTAATGTCAATCAGTTCTTCGCACAATCCAAGTAGTGGACAAAGATGCAGTCCAGTTCTTATATGGAAGATAGTGGTTCGAGCCCCGTAACTGTAAAATATTTCATATTATTTGTATTAGATGACGTCACAAAAGTTTGGTTTTACTCTCGCAAAAAGTCATGTTCAGAATTTCAGGCCATGTATAGGACAAATTCCTGGCCAAAATGAATAGGATTTTTTTTTTTCTGAAATGAACAAGAACCTCACAAACAGTGTAACACAGATGTGAAATGAAGTAACATTCATAGTGAATGGAATGACTGTTTTTTACTCACAAAAAAAACCTGAATATAAATTGAATATAAAAAATTCTAAGAAAAGTATTTGCATCGAAAAGAGTTTTAGGTTTAAAACTCAATATTGTGCGCGATTGTGAAAAAAAATGTGTCTAGGAAATAAAATTTATGGAGAAAAACTAAAATTTTCGAAATTTGTTGAAAAAATAACTTAGATATTTTTTCCAACCAATTATAAACTGCTGCTGATTTTTCAAAATATCATTGCTTTCTCCATAGATTTTATTTCATCTGCATACTTTTTTCCACAAATGTCAGTTAATTTAACTCTTTCTTATCTGAGACAGAAAAAAATCGTCTGTTATTAACCAGGACAAAATTAGTAAAGGGTTAATAAGATACAGTATAGTCGAATGAGACCAAATGAATTTTGTGAATGAAACGCCATTTAGATTAAAAAAATTTAACCTGGAAAATCATTAAGGTTAAAATTTTGAATTTTATTTACATTTTAAGTTTTATTTATTTTTTTAAATTGTGAACGTACTTCTACCGTTATACCATCAACTTTGTCATTAAAGGTTATTGTTTAATTTCCTTCGCAACATCTAAGGTCATATGAGGGAGGGGACCTACGGCTTTACGTGGGATCCGAACAATGAATCGCTACATTATCTGGACGCGGAAGATGGTCCCACCATCCAACTTTGACATCTAGACCCACTGTCGCTTAACTTCCCTGATCGATGGAAAGCGATGTTACGACATTGGCCACGACGTAGCCCTTATTCCCGGTGGTGATCCCTTTGTAGCTTTGTGTGTATGCAATTGATTTGAGTGTATTCGATCCCGAGTTCAAGAGAAATTGGTTATTAGATTACGTCATCGTTTTGTAACACTGCTTTATAATAGTCGCTCCCCTTTCAAAGACACTTTAAATTTAAGCGTTGGTAAATTTTATAGGTCAGTCAACTTTAAGAGCTAGTGGCCTGTTAATAGTCACCGCACTTGAAATCTAACACTTAAATTAAGTGGATGACTTCAAATACACGTAAGAACATTTTTCTTAAGACTTTTGTTAAGAAGAAAGTCTTTTCTTAAGACTACAACCGAAATAATAAATAAAACTCACATAAAAGGCAAGAATTATTTACTAGAAATCCTTAAGTTTGCGATTTCTGGTAGTCCTCATGAGCCATTCTGACTCTTCAAAAGGAGGGATTCTGCTTTTGCTGAAACTGCGAGACCAGTAAATATGTTTTTCCTTTTACGTAGCTTTTTGTTCATCATACGCAATTTTGTGACGAGATCGTGTTAGCATTTCTGTCTTATATAAAAGAACTTGTATTCTCTTTGACTCTTTAGTTCATATTTATCATTCATAGATGAATGACGCGAGATGGGAGTATCCAGAATAAGCGCATCCCTCCTCGAAACATTTCAGAGATTTATCAATCCGGAGAAAGAAATTTATTTTGGTATCTGTTCATCAATTCATAGTTCGGCGCATGCGCGTGTCGCCGTTTATTTCCGCCTCTCTCTCTGTGTCCATGTACAGTATAAGGTTATCTCCCATATATACCCCTAATCATTTCTACAACCTAATCGGCCAGTTAGGATCTGAAGACTAGTACGTTAAAATTTTTAACAGAAATACATGTTCGTAAGTGTTTTTTATTTTATTGGAAAGCGCTATAGTAAAAGTTATTTAAAGTCATATTTAGTCATGTTAGAACCTCGTCATGCGCGCACTCGTCTGAGTCTGATTAAAAAAAAAATATATACATTTCGTAATACAAGAAAAGAAACTTGACAGTTTTGGTCCACCAAAGAAATTGGAACGCCTTCTTAAACTGATATGGAGGAGTAACATCCTCTCAAATGGGTATAAACATCGGTCAATAACTGTCCAATCATTTTAAAAACATTTTTTCATGTTTTTGACTGTCATATAAGCACACAAAAAGAAAAAAAAAAATTAGAACGCGGCAATATCTACGTACGACTGACTCGCAATTGGGTCCATAATCGATGTTCCTTATAATTCTGTTGCGTGGAGAACCATTTTTCTATACAAATAAATAAAACAATTTGCCCCCCACCAGCTGTTGTTGCCTTAAATTATGCAAACTGAATTGTGGGCGAGACAACCATGTAGATATGTGTAACTATAAATCATCATTGTTGAGGATTTATTCTCCACTAAATCCATAGTTTTTCTACATATATAGACTAATGTTTACTTAAGAGAAGCTGTTATTTTCCTTTACTCTTAAAATCAAAAGCCGCATTTGGCTGTGAGGTCTAATTCATATATTACAAAGAGTGACTTATTCTTTATTAAATAATTATTCACAATTATTCTTGCAAAGCAATTTAAAAAAAAGCCTCTTTTCTTCGCTGTATGAAGTAAGGCATATAAAAAACCTATTATTAATGGTATTTGGACCATATAAGTGTGCTGTTAATATTATAAAAATAAATAGGTTTGAATATTAAAATATTTAGGCCCAAATATACATATATATGACCTAGGTATTTGTAGTTATTTGCAAGGATCATTTTCAAGTCGGCATTAAAGTTACTCCATAAAACATAATACATACATATATATATATATATATATATATATATATGGGGACAGGAAAATAGGTCACATTTATGAGAATTTTCACATTTCTTTGTAAAGGGCGTACAATTCAATTATGTTTCTACCACCAAATTTCAGCTTTTGTAATTATATTTATTTGTGTATATTAATAACATTATCATTTTATGACGTCAGTGAAACATAAAATTAGTATGAACAGTATAAATTATTGCATGTTTATATAAATATGTTTAATTGAAGTTTTAAGCATGAAGAACATTTTATATGCTTATATATAAGGTCGAATTCAACCTGGTTCCATTCGATTTAACCCTTTCTCTCATGATTTTATATTTGTAAGTTTAAAAAAATATTGAAGGGTTATTTTTACATCTCCATATCTTCTTGTTAGTGGAATAAACCCCCAAAAGCAAATTATATATATATATATATATATATATATATACACACATACAATTTTTGGGAATGTTGTATATGTACATTATGATGTGTTGGGTAAAATAATGACCAAAAAGTAGAAACTTAGTTCATCACTTTATTTATTGAAACAAAGAATACATAACAAAATTTATAAGATAGGTATAATGAAAAACTAATATAAGGGGTTCCAAAAAGCCTTAGCCCCCCCCCCATTTGCAGCTTACATGTTCAGTTATATCGAAATAGTTTTTAGTGATTATAAAAATATATAAAATTCTTTATTTATTGCAGGTATTAAAATTACTCTAGCTGACAAAGTGATAATATAATGGCTTCTCAATTAATTGGTGATTCGGAGAGGCAACGTGTGATAGATCGCATACGAGCAATAACATTTCGGAAAGCTCGTGATGCTGGAGCCACCTTTATAACACGTTCATGGGTTGCCAAAAAGTTGCGAAGAAGTGAGGACTTCATCAAAAGAAATTGGAATAAAACTTTGGATGAATGTAAAATGGATACAACCAAATCTGGGCGTCCAAATTTGCCACTCTCTCAGGAAACAAAAGACATCATTGAAAGCGGTACGCGTAAGCGGAAAAACAGCTGTGCTAAACTTTCTAGAGAGATCGAAGTGTTGAGAGGAAAGATCGTTAGTGGTGAGATCATTCGACTGTACCGTCATAGGCAAGGTTTAAAGCCTTGGCATGAACTTCCAAAGCCAAGAAAAACTCAACTTAACATCGATGATAGAATGTGGTTTGACCATTATCTTGAAGATTGGGATGTGGATGATTTCATGCATTTAGCTGTCTCCGATTAATTTTTTCTTTACGTAACACGTCGGCCTAACTACCAAAATGATCGAGTGTGGGCCACAACACCGGATGAAATCGATGACAATGAACATTATCGCGAATTATTAAAAAGTTCAGAATGTGTTGGTGTGTTTGTTTTGTTCACTGCAAAGAAGCTCATGTGGGTGCTGAAGCCAAATGGTCAGAGTTGGGATGGACAGTATTTTCGTGATATTATTCTATCCCAGCATGTCATTCCTTTCCTAAGAAACCCAAACAATGTTATGGATGTCGATCAGGTCACACTTCTGCACGATAAGGCCCCCTGCTTTAAGGCATTAGCCACTCAACAGTTGTTGCGGAACCATGAGATCGATTTCTTTGGAAATGAAGAATGGCCAAAAAATTCTCCTGACCTGAACGTCTGTGAACACATTGGATCAGTTATAAAGGACAAGGTTGAATGTCCCTTGTTTCAAGAACCTGCAGCAAATCGATTTTCGAAGGATACAATGACGCAACACATTGGAACTGTTTTAGCAAATTTGCGTAACGATCAAGATCTATTCACGTCACTTTTGGCAAGCTACCCAAAGCGAATTCAGGTTGTCTTGGAAGCCAATGGCGGGAACACCAAGTTTTAATTGTTTCTCATTAAATGCAGGATTAAATTCTCTTTTGTAAGGTATGTTTAGTTTTACTGTACCTCTAATGGTTTAGGCCATGGGCGGGGGGCTAAGGTTTATTGGAGCCCCGTATACGGCCTACAACCTATGAAGGTGTATGAAAACTGAAGAAGCAGTTGCGATCCCAAGTGAGACACAAGTAGATTTTGCATTTTGTGCAATGTCACAGAGTGTACCCTTTTGCACAAAATCTACATCGATGTTGTTTGCAGTCATGCACTGGAAAATGACCTAACGCATCATATCGGATATCTGTTGATGGAACAGAGATTGCAGCAGATGTTTTTGACTTTTTAGGAGTTGGTTCAAGAGAAGAGGTAGACGGACGACCTCTGCTTCTTGTCAGTGATACAGGCAGTTTTCCTGCTTGCACAAGACCAGCAGCAATTTGAGACTGGAACTTCACAAGAGACAAAGTATCCTTTCCCCCTGGGTGAAGAAGCTCATGGTCTCTGCGATAGAGAAGTCATCCATTTGTAACAGCTATTTTGATACAGTAATATATGATGGGCATATACCATTTATTGCTTCTCAGCCTGATTCTATAGAGAGAAAGAAGCATATAATTCAAATCCACTCCTCCCATGAACTTGTTATATTCATGGATCATCTTCGGACAGTCTATATGAATGTAGGCTTTCTCCTTGGAACACCATCTTTTTGCCTTCTCACCCAATTCTGCTTTCACAAAAGTATATGCCACTTGCACAGAGTTATTGTCTAGCCACTTCACCAAGGTAATATTTGATGAAGCATCCACCCGCCAGTCATATGCCCCTCTTCCGATCCTTTTGAGTTCTTTCTCTGGCATGAGTAGCTTTTGAGCTCCCATCATAAGGTTCTGCCTTATTGTTCCAAGCGCTAGAATACCTTCCTGCCTAAGTTCCTTCAGCAGAGGTATGGAGGTGAAGTAGTTATCAAAGAACACCTTATAATTTCGGTTATTTGGCAGGTGTTTGCAAAGCCTCATTACCAGATCTCCTGTGGTACCCCAAACCGAGGGTTTGTTGGATGTTTTACCTGTGTAAACCTCAAACTCTTATAGAATCCCAGAAGCACCGCACCTTGAAAACACCTTGAAGCCCCATTTATGAGGCTTTATAGGATTATATTGCTTTAGGTACGACCTACACTTTGTAGGAATAACCTGCTCGTCTACAGCATTGTATTCTTCGGGCGCTAAACTGATGCACTTCTTTAGAATTGAGTCTAAAACAGGCCTGACTTTGAACAATTTATCATAACAAGGAGATGCCTTGCCTGGCATCTTTGAGTTATCATTGAAATGAATAAATCTTTTTAATGACTCGAATCTATTGACTCCCCCCTCTAAGGCATCAGCTATCACTGGCACACGGAATTCCGGTGCCCAATACATCCTATGCGGAGGCAATGGAAATATTCCGATGTACAGTGCTTACAAGAAGTCTCGCGCCTCTGTCTCGTCCCAAGCTAGTCTGTTAGGTATAAAATGGGTGGTCCTTATGGCAGCGGAGGTGTGTTCGGATTGGTGCACATAATTGCTCTAACCCCATCAATGACGTCCACATTATCATTGTGTTGATCACTCTATCTATTTATATATAGAGACATACTGTATATAGATATATATAGAGTATGCAGGGGATAACGTGTCTCAGTCCCAGCTATGGTAGTTGTCTTACAATTAACAGTCCCAAGTGCAAGTTACATTAACACCTCCACATAAACTACCCTGGACTAAAATAACACACGTGAAGCCCTTACCCACAAACCATTTAAAAGGTGTGATTTAAAAGCTCTCTCTCTCTCTCTGTCTCTGTCTCTGTCTGTCTGTCTCTCTCTCTCTCTCTCTCTCTCTCTCTCTCTCTGATCACACCGCATGGCAATGTATCCATATAACGTTAATAATAACCGAAACTCGAGAAAATATACTCTCTGCCTTCCGCTCTACTCCAAATCCTTTTCTCTTAGTGACCTCTTAATACAAACTAATCTATCATATTTTGCGACTTTTTAACTCTGGTAGGATTCACTTCCATTCCTATAGTGTAAGAGATACTTAAATTCATGTGTATATTATGCCATATGATGTGCGTAATAAATAATCATTTTTAAATAGTTGGAGCGTTCAAGGTCATCTGTAATAATCTATAGACTACCCCTCAAGCCCACTCTCAACACTTAGATTCCCCTAAGACACAGGCGTCTTCAAGTAACATGAATGCGTAGAGATGTAAGGTGTTAGATTCCATATTATATAATTTATGTGCTAGGTTTAAGAACCCTGGCATTGAAGGATGGAAGGAAGGGACAGTAAAAGCGATAATAAGTTTAATGAAGGAAGTGGAATGAGGATGGAGGTAAGCGTTGCTATGTCGAAGGAAACGAGGTTGGGTGGGTAATTACGAAGGGAGGAGGAAATGCTAAACACAAACTCAAATATTTATTTTAATGCCCTAGACCAGTGTTTCCCAACCGGGGGCCATGGCACATTTGAAGGGGGGCCACAGGAAAATGTTAATATTTAGAGGGGCCACAGACTCCATGAAGGGGGCCACAGGACTCAACCTATTGAAGCCTAAATTATAGTTAGGCCAATAGATAATTTTAATTTATGTAGTTTTATTACATTTTAAAAAATTATTAATACATATATTTTCCTTTTTTTTAGATATTTTATAATAGAATTTGAATTTATCTGTAAACAAATATTTTGCATCTTACAAGCTTATTGTGCGGCGCACTCCATTGTGCGCTTGATCGTTATGCGCCTGGCAGCGTTGTTGACTTGATAAAAATACTTCAGGTTGAAATCGTTACAGTCTGTTTACCACGTGGATCGTCGCTGTAGTGTGTAAGTAGCTCTTATTTGTTTACCCTAATATTGCGAAGTTGTAGTAATTTTACTAGTTTTTTAATTTATAATAGATTGCTATAAGTACAGTATTTCTTTGATTATATTTTTTTATAATTAATACATAATATAAGTAAATAACTGCAAATTTTTGTTAGCCACTGTTTAGTTTTTGTTATGTTTATAGTCCTATGTGACAAATAATATTGTACCTGAATACAAATAGTTGTTTTAATATCCTTTATATATATTTGTTTTTGTAAAATAGAGTTAATCTGCATATTACCTACTGAAAATAATGCTTATGGGGGCCACAGGAAAAAATAAGGTTCCTAAGGGGGCCATAAGCCAAAACCGGTTGGGAACCACTGCCCTAGACCTAGAAAGACAAAGAGCAAAATATCTTAAACTAACAATGAATTGACAGAAACAGAAGAGTCTGGTCTTAGACGCACTGATAGGTTTAACGTATGTGGCTAGAGGCCGCCACTCAGAATTACCACTACTACTAAGTCATAATAAGGTTATTTACTATGACAGAGTAGTCATGAGTAGTTATGGAAATAAAATATGATTATACTGTTGATGGCTGACTATATTCAGTTGGGATATAAACTATTGCTGACAATCTTTGGATCCTTGGCTTTTAAGACGAATTTTTTATGCATATGTTCAACAAAATAGGAAATTGGCTGATTATTTATTATTACCATTCGAAGGGTTGGTACTCTTCACAACCGAAATCAATTTCAGAAGGGGTGCATGGTTCCTCATTTTTTATCGTCCCAGCACGCTTCACATAAACCATTTACACAAAGATGGAAAGGCGGTCTGTGCACCACGAGACGACCCAGGCAATGCGGGGAGCAATGGTGACATTGCATGAATATGGTGTGCCAATAAGAGAAATATCAAGACGACTAGACGTTCATCGAAGCACTGTGGAACGGTGGATTCATCGGTATGAAGCAGAAAACTCAATCGCTACTTTGCCGAGGTCTGGTCCTCCGCGTTCAACATCTCAAGAGGAAGATGCTGCGATTGTTAATCATGTCAGAGAGCATCCGTTTGTTCCAGCGACGCATATTTACAGACACCTGAACCTTCGTTGTAGCGCAAATACAGTGAACAACAGACTTCACGAGGCAGGGTATTTTTCTCGCCGTCCAGCTATAAAACCTGCATTGACGATTGAGCATAAAGAGGCGCGGATGGGATTTGCCTTGCAATACTTGCCGCAGGAGGAAGAATTCTGGAGAAAAGTTGTGTACTGTGACGAAAAAACATTTTCAACAGATAGTCATGGTTCCTTGCATTATTGGAGGCAGCGCGGAAAACGCTATGAAGAAGGAAATGTTTTCCCGAGCAAACGTAGTGGTCACATCAATCTCGGTGTGTGGGGCTGGATGTCTGGCTATGGTGTCGGAGAATTGACTCAAGTAGATGGACGCTTTACTGGACAGCAATATTGCCAGATACTGGAAGAGGTGCTGCTACCCAGTGTTCGTGCGTATCTGGTTCCAGCACCGGAACCATTTTACTTAATGGAAGATAACAGTCCCATTCATAGGAGTAACGTTGTGAGAGCGTGGTACGAAGATCACCCAGAGATTATTAATCTAATTCTGCCACCACGTTATCCTGATTTGAATCCGACTGAAAACCTTTGGGCAATAATGATTAACGAATGGGAGCAACGCAATGAAAGAACATTTGAAGCACTTTTATCTCACACGAGGAATAGTTGGGAGAGCTTACGCCGAACACCAAACATTTCCTACAATCTGGCCTCTTCTATGCCGCAACGATTGCAAGAAATTATTGATGCTGGAGGAAGCTATACGAAATACTGATGTTAAAGCCATGACGTAAATGTGTATCGAATATATATTTATGTTAATATAGAATTTTATTATATTTTTATGTTTGACATCTATAAAAGTATATATTGTGACCATGAAAGAACTTTACTTATCCTTAGTTAGAATCTTTTCTTGCAATGTCTACGCTCGTGGAGATGATAATATCTGCATTGTTGAAACAAACTATGAGAAGGTAATAGTTTCAGGAAAAAAATAAAAACTGGCAACATCGAGGTCATCACATGTTTATGAGAATTGTCATATGATATGCTACCAATAAACTCTTATATACTACTATATACAGTATACTATATTAGGGTGTGTCAATTTTGTCAACTTTTTTCAAATCAATTTTGGTAGTGAAAATATAGTGCCTTTTCATGGCAAAACTTGAAATTGGCCAACCAAAATGAAATAAAATAACCCTTACCTACATCAATTTTACCTTAAAGTTTCAGAAATTGACTCTTTTACTAAATAATAGGACATAAATTGATTAACTATTCATCTGTCACAGAATTATCCCACTGATCGCATATGGAGTGTTTTCAAGGTCATATAGTTGTTGTACAATGTACAAGTCACAACATGAATAGAACTGTCCCTCACTCTCAGTCCTCAGTTGCCTCTTAGATGTCATAGACGGTGGTTTGCTGTTATTGCTCTTGTGCCTACTTCATAGTTATTCTACTAGACGAACTACAGTTTAACTGTAAGTATGGATTATTGATTATTACAATTATTTATTATTATCATATTCTTCTGTCTAATTATGTTGTAATCCCATGAAATATTTTTTTATTGAATTTTAAAACATCGAATGACTAAACTTTGAAACATCATAATTGATATAAAATATTTAAATGTTTTTCTTTCTTTTCAGATATTCCTAAGATGCCAAAACTGAAGACAAGAGATCAGTCGTCATGCCACTTGAGCCTGTTAGTCGGTACAGGCAAGGAGCCTCCCGTATCAGAACTACCAACAGTGCGAGACATGCTGAGACTAGGGTTACTCCTTCGTGAACAAAATACAAAGGATAGAAGGAACTACACAGAGAAAGAGCTCATAAGGGACATGATTCCCCCTCTTCTGCATCAGTGGAAAACAGCTAATGTGTTATTCAAACCACCTGTACTCAATCAGTATAGAACTATTGAGCTAAAATTAACAAAGCTGTGGCACAAAGCAGTTGAGACATCACTTGGTAAAGGAAAACTAGCAAAGAAAAATAAATTTCTGCACACACTTGATACTCTTCTTGACATTTTTAACTGCCAGTGTCCCATAGAATTGTGTTCTGAAGCCAATTGTTCTCCCTCATGCAGAAGAGAACCTCACCCTCACATTGATTGTCGGTCCTCGTGAGAAGAAGATCCCTGTTTTGGAGCTGGCTTTCATAAAGGCGCAGAGAACAAAGGCAGGAGGCCAAGGAAGTATGCAGATTGGTTCGGCAGATTATTCAGAAACCAAAAAACAGATTGTTATTGCTAAGAAAAAAGAAAAAATCCGAGAGAGGGAAGAAAGGAAGAAAGGAAGAAAGGAAGAAAAAGAAGAGTGAAGAAGCCACCCAAAGAGATGAAGAGCTCTATCAAGAGGTTTCTCACTTCTTTGAAAGCTCTTCAGATGAACAGAAAGAAGCAACATCTGATGATAGCTCCAAAATGCCATCTGAACCTTCGCCGAAGAGAATGAAATACAACACTAAAGACATCTCAAACATTGCCCTTGCCAGTATTCGTCACCATACGGAGCTACGAGAGACTGCAGAGATTGCCACTGCCGCTTGGATAGATGCAGGCCTCATCAGCCGAGAGGATACATCCTTAGTGATAGATCATAATAAGATAAGAAGAGCACAAGAAAAAATAATGAAGGAAATATCTGATCAGCATGAAAAAGATTTGGAGGAGGAAGGTCTCTCTTGCCTTTTGTTTGACGGAAGAGGAGATGACACAAAAGTTCTCCTAGAGGTAGAGGGAATGGACAGAAAGTTTCCTGGTCTCATCAAAGAAGAACACTACTCTGTGTGTTCCGAACCTGGTGGCCGCTATTTGTTTCACTTTGTTCCTGAAGCAGAAGTAGAATGCAAGAAACATGCAGAGGCAATTGCTGATCAAATAATATGTTGGCTTCAAGAAAGACGACTTGACAGTTCACTCCAGGCCGTTGGTGGAGACAACTGCGGTGAACACTGGATGGCAGGGCGGTGTTATGACACATTTAGAAAAAAACTTGGAAGAAGGCTTGTTTGGATTGTATGTGATTTGCACACAGGGGAACTACCTCTTCGTCGGCTCATCCAGGAACTTGATGGTCCTACAAAGAGCAACAACAAGTGGTCAGGCCCCCTTGGCAACATGCTAGATGAAGCAACGGAATTAGAAATAAATACAAAATTTCCAAAGGTCGAAGTAGGCCCTCCCCTTCCAGTGTTGTCTGAAGAAGTTATCAAAGACCTCAGCACGGATCAATCTTAAGCTTATCGTATTGTTCAAGCAATCAGATCAAGAAAGTTGCCTCAAAATCTGGCTCTCTTGGAGATTGGACCCATAAGTCACAGTCGTTGGTTAACTACAGCGATTCGTTTCTGCAGGATTTGGGTTTCCAAACATGCACTGAAGGGCAAAATGCTACAGAATTTGATGTTGATTGTTGAATTTATTATTGGGTTTTATCTTCCTCACTGGTTCAATGTAAAATTAATCCAATGTGGATGGAGGGGCCCAACCACATCTTGTTTCAATTACAGCTACTGAGAACCCAAAAGGAAAGTAGTGGTGGACATCGTGTTACCTGTGGTGAGAAGGTCCGCTTGGTATGCTAGGCCAGAGGCAGTTTTGCAAGCAATACTCTCCAGCCAATGTACCAAAGAGCAAACTGAGGCTGTGGAAATCATTCTAAAGCTTAGAGGAACATCACTAGATGATGACCAGCTGGGAGACTGCTCTGTTCAGACAAGGAGGGTACCTCCGATAAACATCAATGCCACGAAATTGTCAGAATTAGTTAACTTGAGTTCGGAAGTTTTGGAGCCACCACTGACAACATGTATAACAAACAAAGATTTAACACAACTTAAAGAGGCCCCAATGCAAATGCCAAAGTGGCCTTCTCACACTCAGAGTGTGGAGAGAGATGTGAAAATGGTCACAGAAGCAGCTAGTCAAGTTTACAGTCACGAGAGGCGAGAAGGCTACATCAAAGCGCAAGTAGCAAGCCGAATGCTGATGTCAAGGAACCGCAGCAAAAAGGACATGACTACATTGGTTACTTTCAAATAAAGACTCTGATATCTTATTGCCACTTTAAATGTTGATAGGATGTTTGCGCACATTTGTTATTTTGTTACGAATTTACGGAAAAATGGAATTTTTGAATTAAAATTGATGTAGGTAGGAGTTATTTTTTATTGTTTTTGAAGCAAGGATATTATTTTGTATGCCAAATGATTACATTAAATTGCTACCAAATCACATGATTTTCAATTTAGTCATTTCACCCCCAAAAGTGACACCCCATAATACTATATATTACGTAATAATTACGATGAACAAATCAAATGCAAATTTCTCTGATTCACGGCCCGCCAGTCTTGCTTTAGACTAATGACTTTCATAAGATGGAATAGGTTTAACATAGTTCGTTTAATAGGTTACCACTTAAAACAATGGATAAACTACATTGGTATGCATATGAAATGTTTTTGTCTGCTGTGAGGGTTTTTTCAACTCATATTATATAATTCGACCATGCTGAATTCGAAAATGACATTGGTTTTCCTCAATCAGGTCAGGTTTTTTCTCTATTGGCCATTTATTATAAGTCCAATTTTATCCCCAAATTTATTGATTTTTTTAGTTTAAACACTGTAGATACGAGTAATATTATAAGAACACTCGTGAAAATGAAAACATTGTGTGAATAAATACTTTTATTCATACAATGAATATGGAAAAAAGTTTATTGAGGAAGGAATGAAGTTTTTTTGGCTTTCCGTCTGTGTTTTTCTTCGGGCACGTCTCGCTTCAAACACCAGCAATAGTCCCCCAGCATATTGATATCCCAGTTTCCCTGGTACCTCTCTTCCATTATTTGATATCTTGGTGAAATCGTTCACCCTGTTCCTCACTATAATCCCCGCAATTTTCAGGAAAATAGTCCAAGTGGGACCACAAAAAGTGCATTTTTTATGGACATGCGCGACCCATGAGCTTTGAAAGCTTCCATCAAGTTTTGACACGGACTCGTATTCTGGACTTCTACGCTTGCCAAGAAAATCAGTGACAACTGATTTGAATGCCTGCCAGCATTCTTCTCAGTTGGAGTCATTGCGTTTTCGAACTGAGTATCCTTGATCAAAGTTCGAATTTGAGGACCATCAAAAACCCCAGCATTAGTTTAGCATCAGATATATGAGGAAATTTACTCTCGAGATATCGGAATGCTGAACCCTCCTTATTCATTGATTTGATGAAATTTTTCATCAAGCCCAGCTTAATATGAAGTGGTGGGAGCAAAATTTTTGTTGGTGGTGCAAGGGGCACTGAAACGACATTATGCGACCCAGGTTCAAAATTCTCTCTGGATGCCCATTCACGCTGTGCATAGTGCTTGTCATCCGCTCGGCTATCCCATTTGCAGAGGAAACATGGGTATTTCGTGTATCCCCTTGCATTCCCAATACAAATGCCACAATCTGAAAAAAAATGAAAATATTTAAAGAATTTAGAGAATTTGTTCTATCAGATAAAAAAATCTATGCATTGGACTGTATCACTTCTGTGGGGAAGTTAAGTGTTCTTATACGCTCTCAAATAACCTTTGGAAAACAACATAGTCAATAGCAATAGTTTACTTATTATTTAGTATTACCTTCAAATCTCCACAGATCCTCCAGTTATGTTGGTCGTATACGAGAGCATCCAGTAAAATTTTCATGTTATCGTAGCTCTCAGTAAGTTGTACGGAATGTGCTACAGGGACTGATGCAACCCTATTCCCAATGTTGAGAAGTACTGCTTTCAAACTTCGTTTAGACGAGTCTATAAATAGCCTCCATTCTGATGCGTTATATGGCAGGTCCAAGGATTCGATTAGCCCCTCAAAATTGCAGCAGTACACTAAGGAAGAGGTATTTTCGTGCACTGCAAAAAACTTGCGGAATTCTTCCTCTCGTTTCCTATACCAGGAGAATGTTGTTCCCGGAGCCAGCAAGTTGTCCTCTCGAAGTCGTGAGCCCAAGATCTCGGCAGCTAATTTGGAAAGTCCTAAATCCCTGGTAAGATCATTAAGTTTGGCCTGGTTGAGAGGCCTCGGCTCATTTGAAGCGGTATTTTGAGGTATATACGACTGGGACTGGTCATTGGCATTGGTCATTGATTCATCATCAGAATCATCGAAGTCCAGGGTTTGAGGTGGATCGGGTATTGGAATTCCAGGACCATGGGGTACAGGTCTCATAGCAGAAGGAATGTCAGGGTATACAACAATGTGTTTATTCTTCTTGTTAACTCCTGAAAATAGAAACACAGAAACATGGATATAAAACTTGCATATGAAATAGAAGAAGCTTCAGACAGTGGCGGCTCGTGAGGGAAGGCTGCGGTCTGTAAGATATGAAATAGGTCGATGGAGTCTGTATATTTTCTTTCTTTTTCATTCATATTGTCCCTTCGGGGACAATATGAATGAAAAGAAAGAAAATATACAATCATTGTATATGTAATGTAACTTGTATAACAATATGTATGTGTAAATGTATTTTCTATAACAATATGTATATGTAAATGTATGATTACCATTATGGTGAATATTATGCTATATATGGTGAATATTACATTATGGTGAATATTATGTCAAGTTTCATACGAGGATTTCAAAATATTTAAGAAAAATAAATTTATAAGCCCACCTTGGAGATTTGTCATGCAGAAATAGCAATCTGTCACGTGATCCTTTCCTTCTCTCCAAATCATGGGAATTCCAAAGGCAAAGATTTTGCTCTGCCTTTGCTCCATCTTCTCAAATTTTCAATGCACGTCTTGCAGCACATATGAGGGCGAAATTTTTGTCCTGGTCCCCTAGCTTAATTCCAAAGTATGCTCTATACATTGTCTTCACAAATTTAGTGATTTGGGACTGGTTATTTGGCATGGTAACCGTCCCACATATGTAGCAGAATCTATTGGGATCATTTTTACACGCTCTATTCATTATGAAATATTTTATCTACATGCCTGAAAAGTAAAAAAAGATATTATACAAGTGAAACAAGTGATGATAGATGTTACTGTTCCAATTCCGCTTTGACAAAATCACGAAAAATTCTATTTTACGTATGAGGCCATAGCCGGATAGCCTGAGCTGATTGAGAAAAACGGATTGCAGATTCAAAATCAGCAGGAAAAACTCTATAAGAATCACTTACAAAACCCTTGACAGCAAAATTGATGCATACCAGTGCTATCTATTAGTAAGACGACCGTGACTTCCTCGAAATGCGAGCGCGTGAGAGGTTCACTGAGGAATTTGGTCATTAGATTCTTCACGTAGGATATATATCACAAACAACAATATTGACAACAATTCCCAACAATTACTTAATATCAATAATTGCATTTGAGCAAATAATTTAGACCTGCGTCAAAATAATTTAGGTATCATGCTATGATTTGGGATATTTGCCGAATTAGTCGTTCTCTATAGTCTACAGTATATATTGAGACGGTATAATGTAATGCCCAGCTAATATTATGATGACTAGGATTGCTCTATAACCATCCCAACATCCCATAACTTGCTCCATTCTGCTTCTTAATCATTTGTATTTTAAACACTAAAATGTAGCAGAAGTGACGTAATAATGGACGTCATTGATTGTGTTAGAGCAGTTATGTGCACCAATCCGAACACACCTCCGCTGCCATAAGGACCGCCCATTTTATACCTAACAGACTAGCTTGGGACGAGACAGAAGCGTGAGACTTCTTGTAAGCACTGTACAACAGCTGCCCAATAAATTGTTCTATTTCATCTTTGCTAGTGTCAATGAGCTTATATTTTCCTTGGTTCCTAACCTTTTCTTGTACACAATAAAGATTTGTTTGCTCTGCAATAAATTTCATCAAATCATCATCAAAAAAATATTTGAAGTACTGAAGAGGAGTCCTCTCTTCATCGGAAACAGTGAATGGTGAACTTAAAAACTGAGAAAGGACAGTAGTAGGTTCTCTCTTTCTCCACCGGCAGTTTTCTGTAGCTCCGATCTCAGCTTCATTGTTTTCTTGAAGATTTTCAGAGACACCATCATCTATTAAAACCTCCCCAGGAACAAAGTCTGGATCATCTGAATCATCACTGTCTAGTTCTTCCTCCCTCAGATGTTGAGGCTCGTCGTGCTTTTCCAATAGTTGCTGGAACAAACAAATAAATAAACATATATATACAGGGCGTCCCAAAAAAATGTATACACACTTTAACAGCTGATAGCTCAATTGATGTTTCTTTCTTTCCAAGTTAAACCCATTAGAATTAATAATGGCAGTCAGACTAAGCTTTGAACAAAGGAAATTCATTCTAAAATGCTACTGGAAGTGTGAAAACGCAGTTTGAAGTGCAAAGACAGTTTAGGATGGAGTTTCAAACAGATCCACCAACGCGACTTACCATCACTCGAATTAGAGATAAGTTTGAAGCCGATGGAACTGTTCAGAATGTCCACAAGAAGCGTTCCGGAAGACCACGGACATCGACAAGCCCCACAAGCAGAAAGAGTACTGGAAACGTATCACCAAAGTCCAAGAAAATCTGTGCGGCAGCGAGTCGTGAGTAGGAATTTCAGAATCGTCTGTCCAACGCATTTGAAGCGCTGTCAATGGAAAAGTTACATTCCAAGATTAGTCCATGCTATTAATGAAGATGATCCGGACCGAAGAGTGGAGTATTGCGAGTGTACTTGGCACGATGTGGATGTGGATTGGACGAAGGGGTTTCGTAGAATACCCTCCGCGTTCACCAGACCTCACACCACTAGACTTTTTTTATGGGGATACTTAAAAGACAAAGTCTGCGCTATAAAACCTGCAACAGTCGCTGAATTGAGAGCAGCCATTGAACGAGAATGCACACAATACCAAACGAAATGTTTCGTGATGTTTGCGATTCCATTGCTTCGCGTTATCAGCAGTGCCTGGACCAGAACGGACGTCAGTGTGAAAACAGGCGTTGACAAAAACAATAATGTCTGTAGATTCTATTACATTTTGAAAATGAAATGTATTTTAATAAACACTGCCTTTATAATTATTTAAAGTGTGTATACATTTTTTGTGGACGCCCTGTATATAAGCAAACAACCACAGGGAAAAAGGAAAAAGAAACACAAAATTCGAGCGCTTTCGTGATATATTCACATCTTCAGGGTTGTTTGCTTATTAATAAGATCAGGTGTTATTCTGTGATTTTTCTGCATATATATATATATATATATATATATATATATATATATATCCATTGGATCTATTGTTAGCTCTGGAAACATAATACATAATGAAAATATTCAGTTCTTTTACTTACTACTCCATCATAATGTTGTAAGGGGTTTCCAAAAAACCTTAGCCCCCCCCATTTGCAACTTACATGTTTACTTACATGGAAATAGTTTTTAGTGATTATAAAAATATAAAATTCTTTATTTATTGCAGGTATTAAAATTACTCTAGCTGATAAAGTGATAATATAATGGCTTCTCAATTAATTGGTGATTCGGAGAGGCAACGTCAACGTGTGATAGATCGCATACGAGCAATAACATTTCGGGAAGCTCGTGATGCTGGAGCCACCTTTATAACACGTTCATGGGTTGCCAAAGAGTTGCGAAGAAGTGAGGACTTCATCAAAAGAAATTGGAATAAAACTTTGGATGAATGTGAAATGGATACAACCAAATCTGGGCGCCCAAATTTGCCACTCTTTCAGGAAACAAAGGACATCATTCAAAGCGGTACGCGTAAGCGGAAAAACAGCTGTGCTAAACTTTCTAGAGAGATCGAAGTGTTGAGAGGAAAGATCGTTAGTGGTGAGATCATTCGACTGTACCGTCATAGGCAAGGTTTAAAGCCTTGGCATGAACTTCCAAAGCCAAGAAAAACTCAATTTAACATCGATGACAGAATGTGGTTTGCCCATTATCTTGAAGATTGGGATGTGGATGATTTCATGCATTTAGCTGTCTCCGATTAATTTTTTCTTTACGTAACACGTCGGCCTAACTACCAAAATGATCGAGTATGGGCCACAACACCAGATGAAATCGATGACAATGAACATTATCGCGAATTATTAAAAAGTCCAGACTGTGTTGGTGTGTTTGTTTTGTTCACTGCAAAGAAGCCTCATGTGGGTGCTGAAGCCAAATGGTCAGAGTGGGATGGACAGTATTTTCGTGATATTATTCTATCCCAGCATGTCATTCCTTTTCTAAGAAACCCAAACAATGTTATGGATGTCGATCAGGTCACACTTCTGCACGATAAGGCCCCCTGCTTTAAGGCATTAGCCACTCAACAGTTGTTGCGGAACCATGAGATCGATTTCTTTAGAAATGAAGAATGGCCAGGAAATTCTCCTGACCTGAACGTCTGTGAACATATTGGATCAGTTATAAAGGACAAGGTTGAATGTCTCTTGTTTCAAGAACCTGCAGCAAATCGATTTTCGAAGGATACAATGACGCAACACATTGAAGCTGTTTTAGCAAATTTGCGTAACGATCAAGATCTATTCACGTCACTTTTGGCAAGCTACCCAAAGCGAATTCAGGCTGTCTTGGAAGCCAATTGCGGGAACACCAAGTTTTAATTGTTTCTCATTAAATGCAGGAATAAACTCTCTTTTGTAAGGTATGTTTAGTTTTACTGTACCTCTAATGGTTTAGTCTATGGGCGGGGGGCTAAGGTTTATTGGAGCCCCGTAAATATAACACATTTTGTAAAGTCCGTGATATTGTAAGTAATTATCACAATACAAAAACCTAATTCAGTTATTGAACATTTAAAATCAAAATAAATAAAAGATCAATGCAAATAACTTTGTGACATTACTATGTTACTTACAATAGCACTTCTAAAAAACATAGGCACATACCTATCAAAAACCGGAAGTATAGGTATCCACCAAAACTAACACCAAACACACACTACGATCGTAGCCGCTCCACTGATTCATAATGTTGTAAATATTCAACAGAAGGCAAGAGGAGGCGAAAAGTAGGGCTGTCAACTGTTCAGGCTGACTTTTTTTAAATGTTGTGTATTTACCACAGTATGAAAGAAAGGGTTAATTGCATTACTATTTTATTCCAGCTTGTCCAAATTCGGCCTTATTCCATTACGATTTAATTTCAGCGCATTCTATTTAATTGAAGTCTTCATAATTTTTAAATTCAACATAACTTACAAATCTAAATTAACTTATACATTTTATGTAGCCTATAAATCTAACCTATAAATCTATAAATCTAATCTAACCTGGTTTCCGCGCTCAACCGGACCAAGCTTTCCAATAGACAAACAACCTATGTAGTTGCTGTGGCCGCAGAAAACTTAGGACGCGATCTGAAGAAATGTCGGTCTCAGTTACCTCTGTCCGGAGAGCCCGGATGAAGAACGGAAAAGAGACATCAGTGATCATCAAAGAAAGCTTCTCAGTGGACAAGGATGTCCCCCTCATCGTCCATTGGGACGGAGAACTACTCTCGACATTGACGAAGGGGAAGTTGGATCTCCTGCCCGTCCTCGTCACTGGTATGGGCATTGAGAAGTTTCTCTATGTCCTGCGACGGGAAAATGGGGTTGGGGAGACCATGGTATCCGCTACGGTCCGGCTCTTGAAGAGTGGAGCCTTCAACATAACGTCGCAGGTCTCCGCTTCGACACAGTGGCCAGTAACATCGGACTACGCCGCGGAGCCTACTTCCTCACGGAGCAGAAACAGGACTGGATTCTCATCTACCTCCTCTGTCGCCACCACATCCTCAAAATGGTCGCTGGGGATGTCTTCAGGAAGCTTCTTTTTGGACCGTCTACCAGACCTGACATCCCCGTTTGTTGACCGCTGGTGATTCATCGACCGGTTGAAAAACTATCCTTGAGAGAGTTTGGATGAGGAGGAATTCACGAGGGAAGTGAAGGCTGAGGTCCTCGCATTCGCGGCGTCAAGCTCTCCAAGACGTCCAACTACGCGATGACTATCAGGAGATGACTGAGCTGACTGTTATCTTCCTGGGCGGAACTCCCGCTTCCGAGATCCCCTTCATAACCCCTGAAGCCTATCACATGGCCCGCCGCCTGGCCCGGTGGATGGCTAAAGTGATTTACCTGGTGAAGATGTACCTCTTCCGGAAAGAACTAAACATCACCAAGACCAAACTGCGGCGTTTCAGGATATTCATGAGGGCCTGAATTTTTGCGATCAAGAGGTCACAAACATACTACATCACTTGCTCACCATCTTTTGAACCTGACCTAGGAGGTCGTCGCATCAGCCTCTTCTCCGAAAGAGTTTCAAACCATTCTAAGAGCGCTATCGTCGAACCTCTCGCGAAGGAAGAGGAGAAAAGAGGTAACCCCAGGGATGGAGCTTCATGATTGCACGAAATTTCGTTCGAGGTTCTTTCTTGATGTACTTCTGTTTTATGCAGAAAGGAGGGGGGCCAAGGGCGAGCACCCTAAAACGTGCCTCCCCCCCCACAAGGCTGTTAAACACTATATAATTTTTTTAAATTTTTAAAACATTGTGTGGTGTGTAAGTTGCAGGTATGTGTAGTAAGGAATAGAGAGAGAAGTGTACATTTGAGAGTATGGTGGACTGTTTACAGGGTAGATGAGAAACGGCAAAAGATCAGTTAAGGAGGATAGTGCTAGGAGAAATGGGAGTTCCAGCACTCCCTGCCTCTTGCATAACGTAACCCCCTAACCCCTAGCAGTGATGTAGGTCTCGAGATCGGTCTCGGTCTCGAGACCGATCTCGAGACCCAATTTGCAGATCTCGATCTCGATCTCGGTCTCCGCTATTTAGATCTCGGTCTCGATCTCGGTCTCGACAGACGCGGTCTCGGTTTTTCTCCCCGAGACCTTTCGAGACCTCTCGAGACCATAATAAAAAATATATGTTATTGGCATACTCATGATGGTGGCTAGGTTGAACAGACAGAATTCACAATGTTTATGAAAGTTTGTAAAAGTAAGGGACTCTAGGTATTCACGAATCAGTCACCCTGTTTTGAATTGCAACGTTTGTCTTGCGGGAGGGGGGGGTCTGGATTTTTTTAGGTTAGCCTGGTCTCGATCTCGATCTCGGTCTCGAATTTAAGGGTCTCGATCTCGGAAGGTAGATCTCGATCTCGAACCTTTGATCTCGGTCTCGATCTTGGTCTCACAGGATCAGGTCTCGGTCTCGGTCTCAGTCTCGGACTTGGTGGTCTCGACTACATCACTGACCCCTAGAGTACTTCTTTGGTCGATTGGTGTCCACAATCTCCTCCAAAACTTCGGATCGACCAAGCCTTCCTCCAGCAGACTCCTGAGGAGTGGATGGAGTTGGACTCTTATCGAGACGGGCTAAGGAACGTAGAGGGGTTGCGCGTGGTCAGCGATGTCGCTGAGCGAGGAGTGAAGTTCATCACGGAGTTCAACACCATCCTTACTCAAAATGAGGAACAACGACAGTTTCTCTTTGAATGCCATCGAAAGGTCCGAGCGACAATGAGTGGCGGGTAGCCATGAGACCTCCCTTTTTAGGGGTAATATCCACCTGATAGTCGTGAGGACCCAGAGCCAAGTACTGGAGGGAAGAGCTGAAACGTCATAGAGGTTGAAAATGTTCTATGGTCGTGTACACTCTTATCCTTGCTTGATCAAGCTGAAATTTAGACTGATAGATATGTGACACATAGGTTCTAATAAGCCAAAAGCATTTGGGAAACATCATTATGAAATCGAACCACATGCCTTAAACCACCTTAATCTCTCTCTCTCTCTCTCTCTCTCTCTCTCTCTCTCTCTCTCTCAGTAATAATTTCTATGTGCATTTATTTCCCAACCACCATAATTCCACTAAACGATCTGTATTCACGTCTATATTTCTACCTAGGAGCCTTGAGAATACTGTAGTTAGCCCACAATTTTTAGATAGTGAATTTAACAAGTTGTTTAATATTAGAAACAAATTATGTTACTCGACTTATTTCCTAAGAGACCCGTCTAAATAAAGCCAAGAAATCTTTCTACAACACTAACGGAGAGAAGAAAGCATTTAAAAACATATCGTATTTTACGTCTCAGAAGACGCTGCAAGTGGTAAGACGCACCCTGTATTTAGCAAAGAATATTTAGGAAAAAAATATTTCGAAGATTTATCAGCATGACAAAAAATATTTTCCCATAACTTTATTAAAAGAACATTAAACAAAACAATAACATATGAGTCCTGAAGTGATTTTTGGAGACGTTTTTCAGGAAAAAAGTAGCTTCTTATAAGGCGTATGGTAATTATTGTGTTTGTCTATCATAAAAATTTCATTAATCTCACTCACATGCTCAGAGGGGTGGGAATTAATGTTGTGTTTACTTACAATAATTCAGTTAAGAATTTATTAATTCGTAATACCCCTGTGAATGCCAATGGATGTATCTATTGTATTAAATGTAAAGAGTGTAATTTGGTATAAATATATAGTATATTGGTCAAACAGGCAAAACTTTGGCCACTAGAATCAAACGGCATAAATATTGTATTTACAGTTTCATTAATTTAACGCCATATTTACAGTATTTATGTACATAATAATATTAATCATGAACTTGATTGGAATAATTCAGGTATTTTGTTCACAAAGAGTAACAATGTTGAAAGAAATATAATTGAAACGGTGTGTATTAAGCATATTAGCAATTTCAGTGTTAGTTCTGGTACATAATTATAAACCTGATGATTGATTTCCAACCTTATTTTTAATTAGTATTAAAAGGGTTTCTAACCACGCTTCAATAATAATAATAAAAATAAGCCGAGGAATTAGATCATCGGTTTCTGATAAGGCATGTCCATGTATATAAGCTGGGTGAACTCATCTTTATTTTCAGTTATCCTGAAAAGGAGTTGAGATGAACTTGAAAATATTTGAAGTGGATATTTCACTTTTTCTTTCAGTTATTTCAAAATAAAGAAGTTAACACGCTTAATGTGAATATATCAGCCGTATATAGGGTGTCCCAAAAATATGTTCCTAATTCCATTTACCCGTTATTTTATAATGGATGTATATTTTATGATTGGGGTTTCTTCTTTAGAAAGGTAACAGATTGGGTTTTTTCTTTTATTCCGCATAGGCCTATACATTTTTAATCTTTCATTAATTAATAAGTAATAAATATTATACATTAAAACCGTCCTTTCACCATTTTATACTTAAAGGAATAACTTTTCCGACTTTCGTAAGAATTAGGAAAAGATGATACCGTTAATAATAGACTATAACCTAGTAAGGTCATAACTGCATTACCCCCGATTTACGATGGTTTCAACCTCGGTCCAAGTGCTCCCACACATGGTCAACGGGGGTTCATGATACGGCTTTGCGGTACGCAAGGAAGAAGGAGGTGAATGCTCGAACAGTTCTTTCATTGTGTGGTTGTACGTGAAGTGTGACATGTAGCTCCATCTTTTGAGGAATATGAGCGTGACGTTGCAGGATGACTTGTACAATGGTAATATACTCGTCTTGAGAATGTCAGTATTCCTATACCAGCGTTTCCTAAACTGTCGGGCTCTCCCCTCTTGGGAGACGCAAGACCTACTGAAGGGGGACTCGAGGAGGGTATGAAAGGAAAAAATAAAAAATAAATTTGGATATTTTCGATAATTTTATTCACATAAAATATATCGATGTGATATGTAAAAATTGTTTAGAAAACATGTCATATCATATAATGTACTATAGTACATTATTAAATAAAACATCCACTTTTAATGCTACTTCACACTGATTATGGTATCAATAAATTACACTCCATGCATGTCATTTGCAGTTAAAATAAAGGGGGCGTGACTTCAATTTGAAGAGGTCGTTGGGTGGAAAAGTTTGGGGATGCTGCCCCAGACGAATTAAGGTAGGAAGGATTAAAGACTTTGCCTGGCTTTTGTCTGCTTCCGCCTTGTCCTTGTAAATCAGTGGTTCTTAACCATTTTAGGCTGCGACCCAAATTCTGGTCGCGGGGCTAGCTCAGCGACCTATGCCTTCAAACAGTTCACTCGTAATAGATAATAAAATAAATAATTAATGGTAAAATGATTAGGGATAATGATATAAATAAATATAAATGACAATTTAATGACCCAATCAAAATGGCTTGGCGACCCAATTGCGACCCAGGGGTAAGAACCACTGTCGTAAACTGATGAAGCTTTTATTGATGGCTTCAAGCCTAAAACCCAAAACTTTTCTTCAGCATAGTCGCGATCCGCACTTTTTTATTCGAATTTCTGTCAGAACGAGAGGGACTCCGTCAAGCATGCATACGTGTCTGTAGCCAAATCTATGGAGGATAATAATTCGGTGAGGATGGCCAGAAACTGGCATAGCCTTCAGGACAACTAATGCGGCTCATTGTGCTAACTCCTAGATTATTATTAGCTAGCACCATCGGAAGTCGAACCACCGACCTCAGTCTTCACTTCGCTTAAAGGAAAGTGGTGTTGCCCACCGAGCCACGGCCGCTGGCAAACTATGGAGGATACGTTGAACCTTTCTCGAACGTGTTGTCAGAACGAACGAACGAAAGAAAAGAAATATTCCTTGAGAAAAATCTACTGGAAAAATACTGAAACTTTCATAAAATCCAGCAAAAGTTAATAATTGGTTGAGAAAAAAAACCTTATGCCACGCCCTTTTCTACAAAACAAACATTTCTCCTCCTCACCCACCCCATCACTTCCCCACTCCCATTGATATATCATTAATGGAGGTTGGAATGTTATGTACTCGTATATTATAAATATTTAGTGTATTGCTTTAGCGTAATTAATATGTAAATATGCTTTAGCCTTCAGAACATATAAACATACGCTGATGCATTTCATTTTCATTGATGAACAAAGCTAATACATCTCACGGTAACCCCGTTTCCTCCCCCCCCCTCCTACTCGTTGAACCCCGCTCCCCAGTTTTAAATAAAGAACTTTAGTTTTAATATTACCTCATATTTTCTCAGTTAATTAATGATTATTACATTGAAATGTCTGTTTATTTTCCTAAAAATTTGAAGTTTATTCTTTTATTTACCAACATTATTTTATTTATTAATATTTATACTTTTGATGTAACTGAAAAACTGTAAAAAAGTAAAAGTAACACTCAGGAAGCTCATTTACCAACAATGTTAGGGGACTGTGTTCCAAGTGTCACCTTTAGCTCGAGCAAGAAGAAGGTAAGCAGCCAACTCGCCCAACCCAGGAGCCAGCAGCGGGAGCAAACCAGAGCCTTACCTCTCGAGTCCACCAACGTAACTACTGAGCAACTGAGCGCCCATGAGAAAATGGAAATTTAAAAGAAAGAAGGAAATGAATGAAGAAATAGGTGGAAAGAGTCATACAAAGTTACGAATCATTTACGCAAAACCTTCTTAATATAACAAATGATGAATAGATGATAAGTACAGTAAATAGACATTAGAACAGGAGACCCATTAATCAAATACTGAAATAAAAAGTAAAGGGGTAATGCTCGTTTAGTGGAAAGGGCGTGTCTACTTAAGCTAGTGTATCCATTACCCAGTCATAAAAATCGAGGGCGTGGCATAGCGCTATTTCTCAACCAATTATTAACTCTTGTCGAGTTCTAGGAAATTTTTAGTAATTTTTCAGTAGATTTCTCTTCGCCATATTTCTTTTCCATGTATATCATCTGCAGTTGCAACGTCAGTGACGAAGTCTTGAAGAAACATTGATGTGGTGGTCAGGACACACGTTGTAGCATCAGTCTCTCTTAGATCATTTGAGGCGCTCCGGACCACAACCTGACAAGCGCCAGTGGGGCCAGAATTGAGTAATTTATACCACTATATTCCCCCACCCTTCCTCTATTCCGTGGGTGAGTCAGGGAGCAGTTTGTGGACTTGTACGTATGGTCGAAATCAATTAAATATCGTTATTGGTTATTTTGCAAGTTGACAAACTTTAACCTGCATTTTTCTCCGTTTTTTAATTTTGACGCTTGGCAGCTTGTGGTTCGGAGTGCCTCATTTCGTGACAGCAGCCGAGTTCTCTGGAATAAACTTTGCTATAATGTTTCTTATACTTGCGCGTGAAATATCAAATGTCCAGGGGTTAAGAGACTGAGATGCTGATCTGGAGGTCGTGAGATCGATTCGGAGGACTTTGTAATTTCAGACTTTCTTGGAGAGTCGTGGTTCGGATTCCACGTTAAGCTGTACAGGTTTAAAGTGGAGCGAAAGGCTTGACCCTCGAACTCATTGCCTCTTCAGTAGAAGGCGATGGCGCTCCTACCATGCTATGACAAGGGAAAAGTTAATACAACCTGGTGGATATTTCAACACCCAAGGGAACATATCAGGCCTTCTTGTTCAGAAGGAGCTTTTTTTTTGAAAGAGGTATTTAACCTCCTTCGCAGCATCTAAGGTCATATGACGAATGGGACATGCAGATCCGAACCACGACTCATTAAAAAAACTGGACGCAAGAGGACAGTCCCGCATCCAGCAACTACCCAGACTCAGTATCACTTAACTTCACTGATCGACGGGAAGCGTGTTTTCGACATTCTATGGCCACGATGTAGACCGCGTCCAGAGGTGTTTTCCAAATACTAAACTAATTTTTTGCATTCGAGGCAATGACACCATTTTATTCAAATCTCTGGGACGATTTTGCATATACTGTGTGTGTATATATATATATATATATATAATATAGATAGATAGATAGATAGATAGATAGAAAAGTAACTGATGTTTCGCTGGCCATCCAGAATAAGTAACTGCCAAGAATATTACCCCCCAAAAATATGTAAACTTAATTTTAAGATACCTTGCAATTACCTACCCATGTCGTTTAAGATAAATATCATTATATTTACTTACTAGCATGTACGTTAAGGAATCCTTCCCATAAATGTTAAAAAAAATTAAAAATAAATTTTTTTAACAGTGTTCATTCGCCCAGTAAAAATTCCCATCCACACGGGCGAGTGAGCGAGAGTATTTTTTCAATCCAGGGTGTAACAAAAATCCTTACTCATAGGATATTGATTTTATTCAATTAAATGTTCGAATTGCATACCGAAAATTTGTTTGCACGTAACAAAAGTCCGTATCCATGGGATATTTACCTTAATGAATTTTTTTTAATGCAGGAAGGAGGGGCCAAGGGCAAATGTCCGCAAAAGCGCAACTCCCATGGAAGAAGAAGAGAGCCAAAATCAAGATCCGGGGTTTTCGAGATGCCTAGACACTCTGCGTTTGAAAGATGGGAGGTCATAGACAGGAGGAAAGATGGATTGAGGAAGATTGTTCCAGAGTTGACCGGTTCAGTAGATAAAAGACTGAAAATATCGATTAACCTTGCATTAGATAGTTGGATAGAAAAGGAATGAAAAAGTGTAGAAAGTCTGGTACTGCGTGCTCTCCTTAAAGGAGGAGGCATGCAGTTAGAGAGTTCATAAAGGCAATGTCCCTTATGATAGCGATAGTAAAGAGAGAGTGGGGCAACAGTGCGGCGAAGAGAGAGAGAGATTGAAGACAGTCAGTCAGAGGCGGGAAATTGATGAGACGAAAAGCCTTTGATTCCACCCGGTCAAGTACGGCTGTGTGGGTTGAACCACATCACACATGAGAAGCATACTCCATACAGGGGCGAACAAGACCCCTGTACAGAGACAGCAACTGAATGGGGGTGAAGAAACCGCGGAGGCGGTGCAGCACACCTAACCTCTTAGAAGCTGTTTTAGAAAGAGAATATATGTGATCTTTCAAGGAAAGATCACGAGAAAATGAAACGCCAACAATGTTAAGAGAAGAGGAAGGATTGAGTTGTGTGTTGTTGAAGGTAAGGAGATAGTCGTGTGGAAGATTGTGACGAGTAGACAGATGGAGGAACTGAGTTTTTGAGGCATTGAAAGCCGCAAGTTTTTTTCTGCCCTAATCAGATATAGCAGAAAGATCAGAGGTCAGGTGTCCCATAGCCGTCCTACGCGAATCACGAAGCGACTGCTGTGAGGGACGCTTTGGGAAGCGAGTGAAGAAGTGACGAGTGGAATCATCGGCATACGAGTGAATAGGACAAGAAGTACGAATTAAAAGATCATTAATAAATAAAAGGAAAAGAGTGAGTGGCAGGACAGAACCCTGAATACCACTGTTAATAGCTTTAGGAGAAGAACAGTAGCCATCTACAAGTGCAGCTATAGATCGGCCAGAAAGGAAAGGAGGCGAGAGGTTAAACAACCCCATCTATGATGCGAAGGAGGTTAAAAACTCCATCAGTGATGCGAAGTAGGTTAAACAACCCCATCATTACATTCCTAATTATCTGATAATTAATATATCATTGTAGGGTAACATACGAGGGTAATTCAATAAGTATCCGCACTTTTTATTTTTACAATTTTTTTTCACATCTGATAGATTATAAACACATCACTTCTCAACATAGTCTCCCTGTTTCTAAATACACTTAGTCCAGCGATTTACAAGCTTCCTAATGCCATCACAAAAGAATGTGTTTGGCTGTGTGCGTAGCCAGTCATGCACCGCCTCCTTCAGGTCATCATCGCTATGGGTCGCCGAGCTAGCCCCGGGGCCAGAATTTGGGTGGCAGCCTAAAAAGGTTAAGAACCACTGACAACCGGTTTCATGGCTCAGATTCTTCCTTTTCTTTATAAATACCAATTATTTTAATTGTGAGAAGAGACACTTAATTCACGATTATGAATTCTGTTTTATTTGTCAAATTGTCAAATCGAAGACCTTCATTCGCAGGTACAATGGGTATAAATGTGTCCTGTAATATTGTAAATTGATCCCTATATAAGTTGCAAATGACATCGACATCCTCGCTTGTTAGAACTTCAAGAATGTCTAAACTACTTTGGAAGCTTTCAGAATTTGCTCTAGAGAAATCCAACCTTTTGTGCGTCTTTTCTCGAGTACTAATTGGAACCCTAAGGGCAACCCTAATCAAATTGTGGTTGCTGTTACTCAAAGTTTCACCAATAGTCAGATTAGAGACTAGGTCATCTTCGTTTGTGAATATGAGATCTAGTTTACGACCGTCAACCCCTCGTACGACCGTCAACCCACTGACTTAATAAATTATCATCTGCAAATTCCAGTGGCTTGAACCCTCAGCATTAGCTGGCTTGTCTTCCCAGTTTATATTACCCCAGTTAAAATCACAAAAAAATTACACTGGTCTACTTAATTGATTATACAAATTTATATTCTTATCAACGGGTCGAGGTGGCCTCTATATAAAAAATAGATGCACTATTTTATTGTTCAAATTTAGTTCAATTTTCATCATTTCATGAGCAGAAATAATGTTACTATTTATTGGATGCAAGGAGTCACGAGCATATATATACAAGTACTCCGTCCTTCCGTTCCTATCTGTGTGAAACATTTTGTAACCTACCATTTCAAATTCTTCTACAAAGTCCCTTGATTCCGAATGAATTCAGGTTTCAGTTATTCCTATGATGTCAAAATTCTGAGTTTTGATTAGCGCTATAAATTCCAATAGTTTGTTTCTAATTGACCTGGCACTAACAGCATAATTTTAAGAGATTGCAAGTTGTTTCTTCTATTTGACCTCGGTCGTTTCCCGAAGCAGGTGAATCAAGAGATGCTGATAGAGATGGCGTTTGATCAGACAATGCACTAGTAGGATTAACAACTGATGGAGTAGGATTCACTAGTGGCGGAGCAGGATCAGTCACTGGTTGGGGGGGGCCCTAATTTAAAAAGATTATACAAATTAATGTTCAGAAGATTGCCATATTTCTTTATGCCTTTTTGGTTAAAGTGAATTCCATCTCAGCCAAAGTATTATTTGGTATCGAAAAATGTAGGCCAAAAATTGACAAGCTTTATTCCTTTATTTTGGCAAATGCGTGTTACTCTATTATTTATGCTAATAGCCAGTGGTGGGCACGCGCAACGATTTTTGTAGCGCCGCAACCGCAACCGCAACTCTGCTGAAATAGTTGCGCCGCACGCGCAAGCGCAACCCTTTTCAAAAAGTTGCGCCGCAAGCGCAAGCGCAACCAAAAATGTTGCGCCGCAAGTTGCGCCGCAACTTTTTGCGGCGCAACTGCCCACCTTTGCTAATAGCTTTACTTAAAGTACATCCACTACCATGCATCTTGGGAGAATTCCTACAACCATTCACATGTCAGTCTTCTTTTTAATCTTATCGGTTAGGTTAAGTTTTTCAACTCGTTTACAATGGCCTCACTCTGTCCTCCTGCCCCTCTCTGAAAAATGTCATTGCTACCAACATGTACAATGATGGGGCAACTTTTACTCTTGACCTTATTGTTGTCTAAGTCCCGATTTATTCTTTGACTTGTGGCACCAGGAAAACATCTAAGTTTTCTCTTGGTCTCGTGTTTTGCTCCGAAGTTCACTTGATTTCTGACCGGAGAATTCCCAATTAAAAAGGCCTCCTCTTTGTCAGCAAGTAAATCAAACCTATTTTTTATGATTCAGAATCCTTGTATTTTGGTTTTGATGGTCTTTTATTTTTAACTAACTTGAATTCTTCTTCCTTAGTTCTACTTTTCGGACTACTTAGAGTTTATATCCGATGTTGGGTTTTCACTCTGTCTGCTTTCACTGGTTTGGATTTCCAGTGCTACAATCCGAGCTTCAAGATTTTTTAGAATTTCCTTTAGCTCCTTAACTTTCTTTTCTTGGTTTTCCTTTAACGCTTTAACTTCATTTTTATGGTTTTCTCTAAGTTTACAAAACAAACACACTCAAAGTTGTAATGTCACTAAAATTTCCTTCATGAAAGTCAACACACCAATGTTGAACTTTAAATTTAAAGCATTCGGCTTTCAGTTTACCTGACCCCGTCATATTTTGTTTATTTTTATTGCAGTTAACAATACTTAGGTAAAAAGAAAGGCAAAAGTAAGGAGAACTTATGTATTTTTGAGGGGGTGGGTGACCTTTTTTTCCACGCTGTCCAGCCTACATACTTCGAAAGGGATTAACATATTCTCGAATACATCTTCAGCCAAAGAGAAAAAAAAACAGCTTTATGGAACCACGTTTCATTTAATTGCTTTACGCTGTCTGCGATCCGTCTCGAGGGCTTAACATCATCTGCAAAATATTTCTCAAGACACGCAGAAAAAGCTTTATGGCATCACGTTGGTTTACTTTAACTATACTTTCGTTAATAATAACGTGAATTCAACTATAATAAATACTAAACTAAGGTAAATTAGATATGTTAGTTAGATATGAAGGCACACGACACTAGTGTAAATATAACACTTCCTGATGAGTTAATTTCACTGAACAACATCAAATAACATACACTGGACACTGGCGATAAACGCTTGTGTTCACAAGGAAGAACAGGTGGAACGACAAGAGAGGGAAGGAGAGAGAGATAGGCTAAGAAAGACCCTAAGATCCTTCTAGGCTAGCCCAAAAAGAAGTAGAAAAGTTAGAAATAACATTAAAATGAAGAATACTGAAAACTTATACAGGGTGAGTCACTCACTGGTAGCCCAGAGTATCGCTAACGATACTCTGGAGCTACCACCAGGAATAGTAGAAATAGTAAAATAGTAAAGTATAAACAGACAGGCTCTCTCTCTCTCTCTCTCTCTCTCGCCAGCCACTGCTGACAGAAAATAGTGGTGAAAGTAGATTTAGAGGAAAGTAGGAAAAAGTATAATATAGAGAATAGCTTCAGAGTTCATTCACACCATGCGTACACTTATCTCGTGTACTCAATTACGCATTAGAAGATAAAGGAAATAAAGGAGAACACGAATGCTAAACTACTTAATTTAATTTACGCTATGTATTTTTTTAAGGAAATTTATTTATTTATTTATTGTGTACAAAAGTCATGTGCATTGTGCTTTCTCCGTATGTTGCCAGACCACCATACCAAAGATTTATCATGTACTAATGTATATTGCGTCCTTCGCATAGGAATTACCTAGATAAAGGAACACTGGTCTAAGGCGCCTCCAGCTATCCAGACCTACAATTTAAGAATTCCCCATGCATAATGGGAATAATAATAATATGCATAATGTGCATATTTTTCCTTACAAAATATTTATGTACAATATTTAAAAGTAAAGTAGCTTCCCTGAAGATGAGTATTACTATTTGGAGCTTCCCATCATCTGAAAACTTCCAGTGCTCTGAAACCAGGTAAAAATCCTACTACATTTATTGCAAAATGAACAATCGCTACTTCTATATAAAACTATAAAACTTTCTCTAGCTAAGTTAGATATTTCGCAGTTTACCTTAAAAGTACTAACATTCCCACACTGTAAACCCAAGTAGCGTCCCTAAAATTGAAAACATCTATTCCGAGGTTTTGGCTCCCGAGAGATCCCATCAAGCTTCCCTTCTCTACCAATCCGACACTTGCCAGTGTTTTGAAACCAGACCCGACCAGCGCCTCCTACTACATTTATTGACAAAGGGAATATTACTACTTCTACTGTATGTTAACTAGCCCTCCCTCAAGCAGCACCATTTTAATAATGAAAAAAAATGGAAGGAGCAAAAGAGATTGAGAGAGAGAGAGAGAGAGGAGGAGAGAGAGAGAGAGGAGTTCATTTTATGTCAGGTAATAGTGAAATAATTTATCTGGACAATCTCTCAAATCTATATTAATTAATTTTTATCGTTCCTTTCATGTCGAGAATGTTAAATGGAATCGCTTCAAATTCTATTTATAAATGGCATTGAAAACAAAATACCATTAGAATTTAATTTACACTCCATTTGTACGATAAATAGGTTAGGAAGTTGAGAACTTTCAAATACAAACTGTAAATTAGAAGTGATTATACCAAAGTTATTGAAAAAACTGTTTTTTATCATCCCTCTGATTTTCTTCGTATTTTAAATCATACTTTTTTCTCTTTTAAATTTACTCGACACGTTTGGTTACTCGAATTCCCCTGAATGTTGTTAAACTGTAGATCCCATTTATACCTATTTCTAAAACGGTTCCATAAGCCTATTAACCCTACTTAAACGGTTTCTTTAGAACGCATCGACATTATGAAAAGGGATTATGCAAATGTTTTTTATCATTCTGTTTATATATTTGGGGTTTCACGTATTATAAGGCGAAACGTTAGACGCTTACTTTGACAGTAAAGCTTACTGTATAAAAAGGTTTAGATATGAAGGAATTTGCGCAAATGCTGATATATGTTACATTTCAAAGTATATATTTTTTTTTTGGTTTATACGAAGTATTCTCGCACCTATCGTTTTGCGTCATATCTATAATGAAATCTCTTACCATAAACTAGTGCGCTCTACCATATTTAATCAAAGCCATAAAGAATGTTTACTTTCACATCACACACACACACACACACACACACATTTCAGGTTTATTACATATATATATGTATAAATAAACTTGAAAATTTCCATCAAAATATATTATTTCCAAAATATGAATTGGGGTTTTACAGGAAGTAGGTCATTGATGTTTTTTTGATCGAATAAAAACTCAACTTATGAATGGTGGTCATGAATGTATTATGTACATTTACACAAATGGAGGTTACAGTAAATCATCGTATAAAACGCATGACTGTACTCTACTCCATTCAGTGAAGATAAGCTTTAATGAATGATCGGCGAATCCCCCCCCCCCCCCCCGTAATAGTCGTTAAAAAAGGTTTCAAATACGTTAATTCGTAAAACCAAAAGTTGAAGGACGACAAATCGTTGTAAAACAGTATCAGTCTTAAATTTGACGTCTATTCCATGTTAAAATTACTGTTAAGTTTATGTTATCAGTAAATTTTTTTCCCCTTTTTCTTTGTAAATCTACAAATTTAAAGCGATTGTTTTGGTTACACGGGCGAACGACATTGATCGACTTTACACAAAATGATAAGTTATTGTGGGTTAGTTTAAGTTACGTTAGGTTAGCATATTAGGTTAATAGTTAGGTTAAGGTAGGTAAGTTAATTTTACAGTGTGGATGCTATATCTTGTCGACCAAATGGGTATATAGGTCCGTTATAAAGACCA
>JAJOZX010002554.1:170000-220000 GCA_023014485.1 Bathynomus jamesi | reverse complement strand
CTATTCTTTGATGCAGCTTAAATTCGACACATGCTCCAAGACAGCTTTGTCATTAAGAATTCCTGTGACATTCTCGTTAAAATAACCATAAAGCGCTTGAGTATCCTGATTCATCAACCTTGCGTGAATTAAGGCCGATTTAAAAACTTAAAAAAACGCGTGAAAGGACGGATGTCGAGTATTCACTACATCTTCAGATTTTACAGAGTACTACTTTACAAAAGTGTTGTACGCAATATCAGAGGAAGCCATCGTTGTTAAAAAGTTAAATTTGGGAGAGGTGTATAATCGTAAAATAATTTATTTACAGTACGCTATATAAATAATTTGTAAAATAAATACTTACAAATAAATAAACATTCAATATTAATAACATGGGATCACCTGAAGATCAGGGCTCCCATGTATTCTTGTTTTTTGCTTTACAGTACCAAATATAATAAATTAAATTGAATGCCTGGTTAGGTCAGCTGTACGCCCTGGTTAAGTCGTGATATTTTCGTTGGTTTTAGCGAAGATATCATTTGGTAATTGAGGCTGGGGGCCCTGATCTTCAGGTGATCAATAGCATGTAAATAAGCAAATCAAAACTTTAAAATAATGTAATAAATAAACAGTAATAAACTTTAAAATGGATAACAGTAAATTAAATCAAAATATAAACACCGACTAATCATTCACACCTCAGCTGTTGAAGTTCTATTGCGTCTATATGTATATGCATGTGTCCGCGTGCACTCGATGTTGTGCGCTCTAGGTTAGGTTAGCTTATTTTTTTTTTTTTTTTTGTTAGGTTAGGTTAGCTTATTTTATTTTTATTTTTATTTTTTGTTAGGTTAGGTTATTTTTTATTTTTATTTATTTGTTGTCATGTGAGATTGGGTTAGGTTAGGTTATTTTTATTTATTACTTTTTATCTTTTAAAATGGTGACCGATACACACACACACACACACACACACACACACACACTTAGGTTAAGTTAGGTTAGGTTAGGTAATTATGTTGCGTATACTCTATATTCTATGCAGCTATACTCTATATTCATAGTAGCATTGGGACAGTGGCACTTTCACCCCTTGGTACTCCCCCTCCCCTTGGCACTTCCCCTCCCCCTTGGCACTCCTCCTGCCCCTTAGCACTCCCCCATCCTCCATTACCCTCTCAGCATTTTTTCACCCATACTACTAATCTGTACCACGTAATAAACATTCTTCTTATCAGTGTATGAAAATTTTAATATTGTTTAATATTGTTTAATATTGTTTGGAATGTAAAACAAATATATTTCAACTACATTTAAACTTCTTTTTTAACTTAAAATTTATCAAATTATATTTCAAAATTTTATATAATTTCAATTCTAAATACTTTAAACCAATAAAGAACTGCACTTTTACTTGTATTAAAGACGTAATAGTAATAGTTAAATAAAACTTAAAAAAAAAAGAAGAATTTCAATGTTCTATTAATGTGACATTTCAGGTGCAACAGGTGCTGTTATCAAGAATACGAAGTTGTCAGTATGTCAACATTTCAGTATTGATAAGGAGATTCCAAATATAAATGTTGCCAGTTGTATTTGGCACTTAATATTTTGTAATTTGCGATATTATCTGAATGGTATCAAAAACATTTTTTTGACTAGTTAATTACTAAACATTTACCGATTGAATCGAATCGTAAAAATTTGATTTTCAGCTGAAGCCATGATAATTTTAACATGTTATCGACAACAGCAATTTCACTTGCGCTAAATAAATAAACTAATATATATATATATATATATTGTAGAGGTAGGAATATAATGATTCCTCTACTGAAAACACTGATCATACCCAAATTGGAATACTGCTCGGTCCTAACATCCCCATATAAAAATAAGACATTAGAAAGCTAGAAGGGATTCAGAGAAGCTTCACAGCCAAAATCAAGGGGTGCAAAGAACTAAATTACTGGGAAAGGTTACGTGAAAAACCTATATTCACTGGAAAGGAGAAGAGAGAGATACACCATCATTTACACTTGGAAAATAATGGAGAAACTTGTCCCTAATCTTACTCTGAACCCTGTAATCCCCAAACAACGGTGGAAAGTAGAAAAGGAAGACTGTGTCGTGTTCCCAAATTAAAGGCGAGACAGGGAACATCCTTAACCCTGAAGAAAATAGTGTTGTGAGAGGAACCAAAACTTTTTAATCAGCTGCCCAAAGACCTAAGGAACACGAATGGTTGCAGTGGAAATCTTCAAAAGATTAGACGCCTGGCTCAGAACAATCCCGATGAGTCGGGCGTACCGGCTATGTGAGGTGGAGAGTACAAGAAACCAACTCACTACTTCACCATGCCAACTCGAGAGGAGGGGGCGACAACCTTGACCTTCGTGAAATGAGAAATCATCGCACGGAATCTTTGAAAGGAAAGTGGTATATATATAAATATAATTAAATTAAACATTGCAAAATCCATAAAATTAAAATTGAATTCTTTTGAGAATTTATTTTTATATAATAATAATAATAATAATAATAATAATAATAATAATAATAAACTAAATTATTAGTTGTTCACTTTATAAGTACTGTTTCGGTGCTTGTATTAATTCATTTTGACTCACTGGCAAACGAAAAAAAGGATATACACAAAACAATTTATTATTATTATCAGTGGTGTAGTGCTAAATAAATAAGTGAGGGAACGCATTTTGAAAGTGTTACTCAGATGCGGGGGGGGGGACAATGGCGAGCGCGGCGAGCCCATACAGCTGGGGGTCCGGGGCACTGTAAGCCCCCCGGGAAATCTTTTGAAATCTGACCAATTTCAGGGATATTTTGAGGTCATATGCACTGGATATTAGGATATATTCCAAGGTTGAAGATGCGTATTTCCAGTGTCATTAGATATACGACATCCAGTACGATCAATAAAAATAGCTAACAACTGGAATGATTAACTAAAAAAAAGTTAACAACTGGTACGCCGTGGTGACTGTTTCACCAGATCTTTATAGGCTAGCATTACCTCAGTCGAAGCTAAAAGAAATGAAACAGTTAATGATTCTTTCTCATATTTCTTCTAGGGGTGGGAATTAAAATTTCATGACGTTAGAGATTTGTAAGTTCGGATTTATTTGAAATAGTGAGGGAACGCCGTTCCGTCTACCAAAAAAAGTAAGGGAACGCCGTTCCCACGCGTTCCCACAGCACTACACCACTGATTATTATTATATTATTTATTATTATTATTATTATCATCATTATTATTATAATGGTGAAAGTAACGGTTGCTATGTAGCAAATCAGAAATTAAAGAAAAATTATTTCTGAAGCGTGGATTCCTTGGCTATGATTTAATCTTTTTATCGTGCTTAGTTATTTCTCTACTTCGGGAAGCAGCGGACAGTTGGTCGAGTTTAAGTAAACGTGTTCGCGATAAAAGCTTCATCTTGTGGTCGTAATATGGTGAAGTTACGCATTTCATAACTCGAACTTCAACCGAGCAGATTGCACGAGGAACCGAGATTGAAGAAGGAAAGGATGTGGGAGGAAAAAGGTAAATGAAATGCATGGAAGCGAGATTGAAAGTCTCCGGGCATCATGCTGGTTTTGTTAGCATGACGTCCACCTAAAAAGCAAGGCTTATTGCAGTTTGGAGGCCAGAGCCTCGTGGTCACCTCAGTACGGAGGCCACTGGTTCAGAATGCAAGCAAGTGCCACTTAAAAGCAAAGTAGCAAAAGGAAGGTAAATACAGCAACGACACAATACAAGAAAAGGGGGGGGGAATAATTAAAAAAAATATTCAAAATTTTAATAAATTCCCGTCTGAAGTAAATCTTCTCCGGTACTGTGCCCTCCTACCATGGGTGAAATTAATGGGAAAAAGGACGATAGTAAATTATTTTAATGTGAAATATGAAACTTTAATTCTGTTCTCTCTAGGGGTTCGGATCCCGGTGCGCAGTTACGTAACTCTCCAGAAAGCGCAACTCCCACTGTATCAGGCCACCAAATGCAAGGTTTTAAGTGCTGTATACGATATTATGGAAATGAATCATGGTCATAAATAAAACTAATTTCTGTCTTCTTGCGTTAAAGGTTATGGTCGCTTTCATGAGTTATGTGCACTTTGCAGCCTCAATCGTCGGATATCCGCGTAAGAAATATTAATATCCGATCAATATACACCATAATAAACCTTAATGTCATGTGAAATATCTTTATACAGCCCCATCTTAAACCTTCTGAAAAGGCTTTTAGTTTAACACTGGGCCGAAAATACATCATAATCGAACTAATGACATTCCATCGTAAAGATATTCTATTGACAAATTGTTTGGTTTACATTAAGTTAGGTTAGGCTTCATTAAGTTACGTTAGGCTAAGTTGGTTCAGGGCGGGTTAACGTCATCATTTCGACTTGGAATTTTCTCCACGGAAAAAATTTCGACGTGTCGAGGTTGAGTGAGCGATTTCTCGTCCTAAAATGGATATAAGTCCTCAGCAGTCTCACTGAATTCGGTTGTCGAGAAAATGCATGTCGTGGGAAGATGTTAACCAAACATTTACTCACCACCTAACTTAGCGTACGTTTCACCGGGCATAAGTATACCTAACCCGGGCATATGTGTAATATATGTATAGTATGTAGTATTTAATCTGTAATATGATGTAATGTATAATACTGTATATATACACTGTACAATACTGTACAATTCCGAACCAAAAAAATAGAATATTGACTCCAAAGCGCTCATGACCTTGATAATATCTTTAAATTATACACCTTTATGACGAATATCGAGTATCTGTGACGTTACTATGATAAAAAGACACCTCTGTGTGCAAATTTTGAAAAAAAAATATGGCAAAAACCTTATTAAATAGTGAAAAGTTAATGTAAAAAGCACTTTTTGCCACTCGTTTGCAGGCCATGCAACTCCATGCAACATCTCGCTGCCTTTATGAAATGGGATTTCGGTCACAAAGACCGAAAATTAAGCCGATGTTAAATGCGAAGCAAAAGAAAAGACGATTATCGTAGTGCAAAGGAAGAGTTGCATGGACTGCAAACGAATGGCAAAAAGTGCTTTTTACAAACGAATCAAAACTTTATGGGTCATTTGGTGACAGGGGACCGCGAGTTTGGCGAAGAAAGTCGAAATGTATTATGAACGCTGCCTGAAGCAATCGGTTAAATTTAGGGTGAGTGTGTTAGTGTGGGGTTACATGAATGCAAATGGTGTGAGGTCACTTACATTTGTAAATAGAATTGTCAATAGTCACGTTTATCAGAAAATCTTAGAATAATTCAAATAAAATATGTATAATATATTTTATATCCAAAACTACTTCCATTTCGTTGACTGACAAAACATAAATCGACACTCTAAAAGACTTAACTAGCGTAACCTATGCTAACCTAACCTAACTTAATCTAATCCACAGTAACTTGTCAATTTTATGTCATGTCCTTCGGATGTCTTTAGCCTGGTTAGTATTATATCAAGGATATAACGTCATTCTCGCGTCATGACATTTACTCGATAAGTTATTTTGGGTTGATTAGGTTAGGTTAGCATAGATTAGATTGCACCAACGTTTTCCAAACTAAGGGGTTCAAGACCTGCCGAAGTGGAGCGCGAGAAGGTTAGTGACGTGACTATTGAACCTTTTTACAGTATTTAAACACTCAGCACAATTTGGTAACAGTGGTGTGTTAAATATTTCAGCAATTTTTATACATTGAACTATATGTAAAAAAATTTTAGAAAACATGTCATGTACAGGGTGTCCACAATGTCTTGTCACCCCAGTAAAATACTAAATGATTTTCGTTTTTCTTTCAGACCCATTTGAAGTGTGTGATAGCAGCAACTATACTACTGAACAACGCATATTGGCTAGTACCTGGGTCCATGAACAACCACGTAATGGCAAAAACCATTGAAAATATTCGTGCGGACTTCCAGGACCAATTCACTCGTGCAGCTACTCCAAAAAATGATTCTGTTGAGATGGGAAAAGAAACTATTCACAACAGGAACTTAAAAGATAAACCAAGAACTGGCAGGCCATCTAACTGTATCACTGATAAATGGATCTGTAAGAAAAACGAAAATCAGTTAATATTTTACTGGGGTGTCAAGACATTATGTTCACCCTGTACATTAATAAATAAACATTAATTTTTAGTGCTACCTCACGCTGATTACGGTACCAATAAATTACACTCCACTGAATGCCATTTGCAATTGAAATAAGTGGGTCGCGAAGGATTGATTTCAGTTTGAACGGGGGCGTTGGATAAAATAACTTGGGAAAACATTGGATTAAACTTTTCTTTATTTTGTTGATAGAAAGAAAACATCATATTTGAATATTATACGAATAAATCAAACAAAAAATTGTTATTCCTTTATCTTTATCTTTACTGTAATATATTTTTCAAATTTTGGAAAAGTATTTGTTTAACTTTAATACTTTTAAAAAAATTAAATCTAAATTATACTTATTTGGAATTATTCATGTTCAGATTTACTGCATGTTTAAACGAATTTCCTGAAATTTTATTTTATATTAGAAATTTTTTGGATATAACTGTTCATTTTAACTACAATGTATTCAGTTGCGCACATAATATATACAGAAATAAATACTGTATATCAATCTTTTTACCCTTATCTGATTCAAACCGCTCTCTCTCTCTCTCTGTGATATATCACGCAACGTACAGACCATTCTTCTCACTACGCCACACGATGGTGTCTATGTGCCAACAAATTTGGTAATTATAGTATTACTTTATACTGTAATTTATTCCATTATATTTGTCGGTGAAAAATTCATATTTACATTCAAAATATTTGTATTCGAAGAAATATTTTTAAAACGTACAATTTTATGAAATAAAACGATTATTATTACATTTTTTAAAGAATGATTTGTCTGAAACTGTTAATAAAAACATTTTTTCCTTTTAAAATAATATGCAATTTTTCTCTAGTAAATACTATTATTTCTTTTATTAGATGGAGGGGTTTATATTTGCACTAAAAAACTATTTCAAATAAAAAATATATAAATGGGTAAGTAGTTTATAGGCCATTCACTGTTAGCAAAAAATAGTTCTTGGTTTTACAGTTTTTAAAATACTAACTGGTAATGAGAAGATTGCTACAGGGTGATTCAAAAAGAATTTAACACTTTCAAAAATTTATTACTCAGTACCAGGTTATGTATGAACATGTATTCTAAACGAATTTGTAAAGGAACTATTACAGTAGTTTCTATAATCTTACAAATGCTCAATATGCGTCCCTCGTGTCACACGGCACACATAAATCCTGTAGTCTAATTCATCCCGGACCCTTTGTAGCATATCACCGTTGATGGTTGATATGGTAGCCACGATGCGTTCCTTCATTTCCTCAAGGCTACGTGGAAGAGGTGGTACAAACACGAGGTTCTTGACGTATCCCAACAAGAAGAAGTCGCATGGTACTCCGTCAGCATGTCCAGATACGTGATCCCTGTCACCGTGTTCTCCGCAAAAAAGAATGGACCGAAGACCCGTGTGCGTGATTTGGCACAAAAGACATTAACTTTTGGCGAATCCCTTTCATGTTCAAACGCGACATGTGGGTTTTCAGTGCCCCATATGCGGACATTATGGCGATTCACTTTTCCGCTTAAATGAAACGTAGCCTCGTCACTGAACGTGAGGCGATCTGCAAAGTCATCTTCCATGTGACTCTGAAGACTGCAGCAGAAGTTGTATCGTTTCGCCTTATCTTCCTCCGTCAGAGCCTGCAGCAGGTGAAAGCGGTAAGGTTTCATCTTCAGCGCTTATGGAGAATGCGCCAGACCGTGAGCTGAGGGATGCCTAGCTCACGGCTAGCTCTCCTTGTCGATTTCCTGGGACTTCGCAAATGGTGTCACGAACGCGATTCACAGCTTCTTCTGACACACGTGGCCGCCCTATGCTCCATCCTTTACAGATGCACCCTTTCTGCTCCATCTGTTTGTACCAGCGTAAATGTTGTTACGAACCTGGTGGAGATTTGTTGTATCGTACACGGAATGATCTTTGCACTGTAGTCGCAGAACCAAGTTTAGCAAACTCCAACACACAAAATGCTTTCTCCTATTGTGTCAACATCATGAACAGTGGGTGCCCCCTGGTGGCGGAAATACATATAACTTTCAAGCGCTGAAATCTGGAAGAAAATTAAGAAATGTAAGGGTAACTCTACGATTTGGTGCATACTCATATATAACTTAGTTACTGAGTAATAAATTTTTGAAAGTGTTCAATTCTTTTTGATTCACCCTGTATATAGACAGTAGTTCTTTTGTTTTGAATTTTTTGTTTAAGAAACTATTTTCGTTGGTCACAGAAATTTATCTATACAGTGGTTCTACGGATTACTTTAAAATAAATTGCTTCCTTTAAAAGTTAATGAAAGAGCCCGTGAAGTATAGGACTAACTTTTAATATACCTTATAGGGTTTCTTTCCCGGGATCCCGGCTGTTTTTATTGGATTTGAAAATCCCGGTAATTGGACAAATATCCCGGGAAATCCCGGGATTTTAAAATGACTTGATTTATTTTTTAATGATTTATTTGTTTTTTCTTTTGTTATTAGAAGGCTCTTGGGTAGAATTAAAGAAAACTGCATAATATTTACTACATTTTATTCTACTTTTCTGCTTTCTTAAATGAACACCTACTAGCATTAGCAACTTAGAGCAATCTAAAAGTGGGCCCGTATGCCAAAAACTGTCCGAGGGAATATCGCTGGCGCTGCGTATAATACAAGGAACCGAGTCTCAGTATATTATCTAGTGAATATTATTTGTTTTGAATTGTGATATTGAATTTCAATTTTACTACTTTTTTTTTACAAAGCTGGGCTACTTTTTGTCAAATAGTTCTGGCAACTTTCTTGCAGTGTTTCCAGAAATTTTTAGCCAAATTATGTTAAACCTGCTGCTAAATTATGCTAAATCGCCTAAAATTATGCTAAACCTGTTTCCATTTTATGCTAAAAATATGCTAAATAATTATTTTCATTTTATGGGCTATTTTTAGGGAAGAAAATACATAAAAATACTCATTTTCTTCATTTTAGTCAGTTTAGCTACTTTTATAATAAACTCTGAATCAAAAAAGAGAAAAAATGGGTTTAAAAAATTGTGGAGAAAGATATAATTTTCAGTATTCTTTCTACATCAAAAATAAAAGGCATACTAATGTCACTCACTAAATCATCATAATACATGAAACCATTCTTATTTCCTGAGTACGCATGATAAGTATTATGTTTAATAAATAATAAATAGCTACCACTGATTGGTAAACTCAATTCAAGTATTACAATACAAAAATGATCATCTAGGCATAAGTAATTGGTTATCCCAATTCTAAAAGGGTATTTTATCACTGAACAATAAAAAAAATTACTGTTCTCTTAAATATACAACCATTTCCTGGATTTCCCGGGATCCCGGGAATTGGCTTCATTTTTCCGGGAATTCCCGGGATTTCCCGGATGAAGAAATCTGCATATAAGGAGAAACCCTAATACCTTATCTTATGATACCTTATGAGGGTTTTAAACAACTGTTCAAGCTCCCTTTGCAGCATCCCGCCTTATTTACGGGATTTGGTAGAGGAAGGAATTGGTTTCCGATCTCCTCCTGCCCTCGTAGCCAGCTACGCATGGCTGGTTAAAGACTTTACACAAGAATCTGTCCAGCTGGTTCTTGAAATTATTCAGGTTGGTGTGCTGGAGGTGCCTCAGTTCTTTGGGCAGTACATTAAAAAGTTTTGGGCCTCGTATTCCGAAAGTATTTTCAGCCTCGTTTCATGATCCCCCGTCCGATCGTACCAGGGACAGTCAAAACTTGCCCTTCCTCTCATTCCAAAGTGTTTCTATTTCATTTCTAAGGTCAGGGACACAGCCTTCGAGTATTTTCCATATGTATATTATATACCGCTCGCGTCTTCTTTTCAGAGAGTAGAGCTTCAGGGATTGTAGTCGAGACCAGTAGGTAAAAGTTCTTTGTATGGCTGTTTGCAATGTTTCGTTTTCTGTATGGACTTGAGAATACTGAGCAATACTCAGTTATCGGTAGGACTAGACTCTTCCATAATTTCAGCATGAGGTTTGCTTCTCTGCTGTGGACGCTCCATCAGATAATTTCCATTAATTTTCTAGTTGTAATAATTTTAATGTTATAGTGCTCTCTGAATTCTGCATCCGACAACATTATTACTCCAAGATCCCTGATTTGTGGGTTTGGTGTTATTTGTTTGGCTTCATATTGTTGTCTTCCGCCTACTTGAATAATGTTTTAATGTCATTTTGTAATTTTTCTATGTCACCTCCGTTTGATATTTCCTTGCATATATATATATATATATAATATATATATATATATATATATATATATATATATATATATATATTATATATATATACACACGAGTATATATGTATACGAGTGTGTATATATATATATATATATATATAATTCATTACAGAGAAATGTGATTCCTTAATTAGGCTAGAGTTGATATGACACCCAATTGTTGCATGTTATGAGACACTCGCAAAGAAATAAAATTAATATAAGATAAAATATTAATATTTATACCTGGTAACCTGATAGGAGTTCTGTGCGTCGATCCCTCATCGCACAGAAGTCAGGCTTGTGGCCCTACCTCTGGAATTAGTTTGACGAAGGAAAGAATTTCTGCCAAATTTCTCAATTTAGGACCTAGTTAGGCGTAGGCAATTCTAAATTGTTTTTGGTCATTAAGTCCGTAGGACCATTAAAAATTTTACGCTTACCTTACATAGGCCCAGCATGGACCTTAAATTTAAAACTAACGTTAGAGTAGCACTAGTTATGGAGCAGTGGTAGGCCTAGGCTAACTTAATTACGGTAATACGCCTATTCAGTTAGCCTAACATACGTATCCAGCTGGTATAGCCTTTTAACTTAGATCTAAGTGTAAATAGGCCCTAATCAGATAACGATTTCAATTTTTAGGATAAAAAAATTGTCCATGCCGTAGGCCTAGGTTGTTAGGGGCCTATTTCCAGCTCTAGTCTTCTAATTGAAAGACGAGGCAGTTTTTTATAAGTCCCTCATGTCACAAAGACTGATTAAAAAGAACTCAATTATTTGAAACTAATAAAACTTACTTGTAAAATGATATACTACTCGTCTTGATTGGTCTCTTTCTACAATTATATGAACAGCACGTCTCCGCCATATTTTCTCATGCCCCGTATGTGACTCCCAAGCGTTCAAATTTGACCCATTTTCGCGCTTCTTTGATCTTTCCAGGTTTTTCAATTTCCTATTTTAAATAAATTAATTTGCTTTCCGAAATTGTATTTTGTCTATATAATATAATAATAATTAAAATATTATGTGCCTTTAAAGCAAATAAAATTAAATAAAAATGCTTTTATTTAAAAAAAATTCTCCGCATAGGTTAAGTATGGTTAGCTTAGGTTACGTTGTTTGTTTAATGTCGATAAGATGTCCCGTCGACCAAATGGGCACAGATCAAGTTTCTGAGAAGAGCTTTTACTGATGTAAACACTAAACGATCGAAATAGAAAAACGAAACCATTATTACAAAGAACGAACAACCTATTTCTCAAGAAACTGCAAACTAAAAGTTGCTGTATGAGAAATCTCAAGGACACTAGAGTGAGGAAAGACTAGCAACTAATACTCAACATAGTTAAAATCGAATTTCTACGTTTAGATGCTTTAGAACAGCGATTCCCCAACCTGTGGTACGCGGAGCTCTTTTAGATGGTATGCAAAAACGTTTTAATATGCAGCTTGCGTCTAATTGATAAATAATTACTTTAATTGATAAATAATTACTATAATGATAATGTATTTAAAAAGTAATGTTAGTTGTAGATAAATAACCCACAACCTTTCCGACTGTGGTACTTAGAAAAACATGGTGGTACGTCGACCTAAAAACTTTGGAAAACCCCTGCTTATGAAAATCTTCTAGAACCAGCAAGCTGAGAGACTGAATGTCGTATATCGTATAGCTTAACCTAAGCTAACTTAGCTTAATATAACGCAACTTAACCTAACCTCACTAGTTAAATTAACCTAAACTGTAAATCAATTTTGCTTCGAGTGGCAGACAAACACACACAAGCATATATAAAATTATATATTATATATATATATATAATATATATATATATATATATATCAGTGTCCTTGTTTGCGAATGCATGTGAATACATAAAAGAGTTAAATAATGGTAAAACACGTTTCATTAAATTCGTATAAATTTTCTCCTCCCTGATACAGGTTGATAAAACACTATTGAATTTATTAAATCAAATCTCGTACATCTGGCCATGGACTCAACCTCAAAATTATTTAAATTCATGCATGCATGGAAACTTGAATGAACATTTCCCGTATATGAGAAATAAACCACTCCTGGGTATATATTTCAAGCACTGCGTCCTGCATAACATTATTTCGAGGTCCCCATAATCGAAAGCGGGAACTACGCTGAGAAGAAAATGTATATTTGACGCCCTGAACACTGTTTCACTCAGTCTGTGTAATTTTGTTACATATTCAAATCCGCCATTGTTCCCCTATTCCGTGTAATCGCAAGTATTTTGAAATATTATACACACTTTTTTCACACTTCAGTCAAAACAAGGAAAATGGTTCGTAGTACTTAAGATGTCCTTTGCAAATCGTGCACCAATCACACTTCAGAAAGTGTTTTTTTTGTTCAAATAGACAGAAGTACTGTAGGTAGATAATAGATAGAAATGCGCACTATATACTTAGTATGTTGAACAGATGGAAATTTATTCGAAATTATAATGTTAATGCAGCTCCCAAAATACCCGAATATAATTAACATACCCAATTTCAAATATATATATATATATATATATATATATATATATATATTATAATAGGCAAACCTCCTTACTAAGATTTAATGCCACAGTAAGTGTTTTTATTAGAAGATAACCCATATTTACGGACTCCATTATATTAATTAGATAGATAAAATGTTGAATTAAGTCCATATTAGCTGAATCTAATGTTTATTTTTACTTTACACCTTCAGACCATTAGACACTCGTGTATATATATATATATATATATATATATATATATATATATATATATATGAGTCATACTTTTAATTTCACTTTTAACCCATTTAATAATTATTTATATGACATTATAATTTGTTTAATTACTTTTAGTAATTAGTAAAAAAGGTAATTCAAGCAATTAATGTAAAGTTAATTATTTAATTTAATGTTATGCAAAAATGCAAAAATAGCGCCATGGAAGTTACGTTTTTTTTTACAGAGTAAATAAGTTATTGATTGAGTCACATTTTTCATCAACAGATGTCGTTAGTATCGTCAGTCATTTGTATTCGTTCAGTAGGTTAAATGTGTGATAATAATTATAATTAGTCAGGAGGGCACAGCACTCGAGTCTGACTAACGCGGGCCATTGCGTTAACTCCTGGATTGTTATTATCAGCAACATCGGGAGTCAAACATCCGACCTAAGTTTTTAGGAAAATGGTGTTATCCACTGAGCTACGAATGCTGGTTAAAAAGTGTGATAGAAATTTTATTTCTCATTAAGGTTCCGCAGACTATCGTTCCTCCCTTCTCCCTGTTGCTGGAGAGAATTACCCTACTCAACTTAGTATCTGACGTATCCAGGCATGCTTGGGCCGCTTGGCTCATCTGGTATTTTCTGATCCAGTCATCTAAGTAGCTTTTGAAGATTTCCATTTCCAGTTTTGTCGTTAAGTTTCCGAGTTTGTTGAACAGTCTTGAGCCTCTCAATGCAAAGTTATTCTTGTCAATGGTGAAGATTTTTTCTGGTTTTGGCCATAGTTTTGGTATTTGGCAAGTCCTTCCTTTCCTCTTCTCCACATCAGTCTGTAAGGTCATTGGGTTTATTCGAGGCCTGTCCTTTAATTATTTTCCATATATATATATATATATGCATTTAACTGCAATGACCACGCAGTATATAAATGAATAGAAACGACATAATATTAAGGAACGTTTCTGCACACGCGGAAGAGAAATAACGAATAAATGAAAAATGAGGCGAACCGCCCGGAAATCGAACCCAAGGCCTTCCAATTGCCGGTTGGATGCGCTACCATTACACCACGGTTCGCCTCATTTTTCATTTATTCGTTATTTCTCTTCCGCGTGTGCAGAAACGTTCCTTAATATTATGTCGTTTCTATTCATATATATATATATATATATATATATATATATATATATATATATATATATATATATATTCTTTCCAGAGAATACAGATCTAGTTTCTCTAACTTTTTCTAGTAATCTAATCCTCTGAGTCTATTTATTTTGTAGTAATTTTTCTTTGTATTTCCTCTGCTGGTTATTTTTTTTTTTATATGAGGTCGTTAAAATCGAGCTGGATTGAAATATTGATATAATTAATATCTTTAGTAAAGGATCCATTACGTTTCTGTCTCTTCTTTTGAAAGTCCTGAATAAGTCCAGTTACTGTCTTGATTTTGTTTACTGTTATCTTGTTTTGAACAACGAAATTGACGTCGTCAGGCGTTCACACCTGTTCACTCGTGTTTTCTATATTTCTGCCGACAGTCTATGCCGCTTTATTCTATTAAACATCTTTTTGAAGTTGCTATCGAGTTTTGATATCGGCTTCACGGATTGTTCTGAGATGCCTGTAAGTGTGGAGTTTCGTCGGGCGCTCATAGTACATTTTTTTTTAGCTTCAAATCAGCTCAACGACATCGCTGATATTTCTGCCCCGCGAGTAGAGCATGGTCGGCCACTACCACGCATCTTGTAATGCCACCAGTAGACCTTAGCTTTGTCAACAATTATTCAATGATAATTTGGCTTCATGGAGTAACTTTTCTCATCATACTTTCGTTAACATCGTTTTCACGATTCATTCAAAACCACGTTATGAAGAATGCACTCTTACAAAACAATGAAAAATCTATTAAAACGAGGCTCGCAACGCAATAAAGCAATTTACAACAGATCGTACAAAAACGAGTCATTCTCAAATTAAGAAATATGCTGAGGCTTTCAGACCACTTGCCTACGTGACTACGTAATTAGTTGCTTGTAAACAGTCTCGTCACGCTTCGGTGCACTTGGGCTTGAGAGTGAACTTTTTGCATGCATTTTAGAAATTATTTAATTTTTCTTATTTTCCTGCAAATCTTTTTTTAAAAAGTATCATTTAATGTACTGTTTAAACCACATTTTGTTGTTGTTTTTTTTTCACTATAGAAGTATAAAGAATGGAAAATTGACAGTTTTTGCTCCATCATATATATACAGTATATATATATAAAGGTGAAGTAACCCTTTTTGATGCTTCTTTTGTGCTGATCATTTCCTCTACATGGTAAAATACCTCCTACTTTCTTTTCTAAACATTTAGTAACCCTAAGTTACAATAGGGATATATATATGATTAATGAATCCACAGTCAGTAATATTAATATATTCACAATAGTGTGATGGGTTAGAGGAGTTATGTTAGCTATGTTAAAATAGGTTAGGTTAGTTTATATATAAAAGAAAAATGTAAGGTTTCGATTTGGTAATACAAAAAGTGTGTGTGTGTGTGTGTGTGTGGTATTCATTAGTATTTTCTAATGACTTTTACATTATTTTGAGGAACACGAATATTTACAAGGCGTCTCCTCTACTTTAAAATTGGCGTCAGTTTTTCCTATTCAAAATTAAATTATTTTTCCATCTGTTATTATATAGGTACTGATAACAACAACAGACATAAAATACTGTTACTTTAAGTCGATATCATGTGAAATATGCAGGAACGTAAAAACTGTTGGACCGGCGTGTCATTGTGCTGTAAATCCCTCATACGACAGTTGTATTGTACTCTAAAAAATGTCCGCCATATTTTCTTCAGAAGAAAGAATAAAAAGGACTCTACTTATTGTGCAAAACACTAAAAAATATTTCAAGGGTAAATTGAGAGTAGGTTGAAAGTAGATAGAGCGTAGATGAAGGGAGGTTCTCTTCTTGATAAACGAAGTCCTCTAAAACTAAACGAAAACTACGAAAAATACACTTCCAAAGACTAAAAAAAAAGTTGAACTTTCCTCTCAGTGTACTTTCGGAGTACCAAGTATATCATTTAATATTATTATTCAGATTTAGTCCTTATTTAACTTTCCTTCCTAAAGTACATACAGCGGACATCTTTATATCTGTATTTCATTTTAAGTTTTTGGTCCTAAGCATTATATAAACTTCCAAGGCATTAAATTGGTCAGCTAACATTATTTACAAAACATTGGATATTGGTGAAAGAATTCTTATTAAACAAACTCAAAACAGATGACAATAAAACGCCTAAATACGAAAAAAAAATATCTTTCTTTGAATTCGTTCACAGACAGCTCTTTGAAAGCGTTCTTCTGAAAATATTTGGGTAAGAGAAACTTCACATAGAATGAGTATATGAAAATAATGTACTAAAGTCTACCAGTAATAATAATAAGGAATAACAACATCACACTGACAGAAACTTTAAAAACAAAATCTCAATTGTACGCTGTACACTCAAACTGTTAAAACTCATATAATGCAATGGGTAATCCGATACCCAGGGTAGAGCCGAAGGCTGAGTGTGTTATCCAGAAAAGAAATTATTGTTTGACATTCCCGGATAGATTTATGGTCGAGTAATTAAGCTACAAAGGGGAAATATAGTTGAACAATGTTGCTTTTCATTATTGAAGCTTGTAAAGGTTTGAGTTTGTTTATTCTTTGGTCTCGCCTAAGGGAAACCCTCGAGAGAAAATTTAAAATTTAAATTTTGAATTTTAAATTTTAACTTTAAATTTTAAATTTTAATTTGAAGATTTCTTTAAGAAAGGCGGAGCATAGAATTTAACGACGTTGAGATTAGAGCCAATAGAATATCAGTAACTTTTGTATGAATGATGTTATGTAATGAAAATGGTTGTGATAGGCCTTTAGACACTAAAGGGACGAGTTCTTGTAATCCTAAGGTGTAACTTAGAGTTATAAAACAGTTGTAGTTCCTTCCTCAAAGGTTAAAGTGGCTTGTAAACAAATAGATCTTTAAACTCTGTGGGACGAATGAAAATTTCTAAGTTGAGTTAAAAGTGTTTCACGTGATACGTAAATCTGGACTGCCTTTGTTTACGCGAACGTAGTTGGAAGAGTTTAATATTAGTCGATAGAAAAAGAATTTTGTGAGATTCTCCTAATTTAATTTTTGTTCACATTAGTTAAACTTGTAAGTTTGCGCAATATTATGTTTCCTCAGGGGAGAGTAAATCTCTTGTGGTGATCTTGTTTCCCGAGGAAACCCGTGAAGTTAGTGCATGACCATTTAAAGCCTTTGTGAAAATTTATTTGATTGAATTGACGGACTTTTTTCCGGAAAACCTGCGGAATTCGCGCAGGACTTTTATAAATTTCTTAAATTTTGTGTCCGTAAACTACTTCTGTACACTTATTCTTAGATTTTCGGAATTTGAATTTAGTGCTATTCTAGAGTTACACGCAGATCAAAAACCCCTCTGTATAAACGCTTTTTTGAGACTTAACTAATTGCAAACATTTTCTTTAAATTGAAAAGTTGGTTTTTGGAACAAAATTTGTAATCGTAAATCTGTATATCTCTTTTCAATTTGTCCTATTTTGAGTGAAATAAAATAAACTTTATATGAGGGAGGGTGTTGTTTTATGTTACCTTGCAATAGGCCTCTCTTGTAAACTAAGGGTAAATTAACAGTGAAAGTTTGAAATTCAAAGTGGGCTTCAAGTAAGCCGAGAGAAACTACGCGTATAAAATTGGAAGGCCATCCGAGTGGATAGGCAGAGTCATCCTGAAATAAACGAACGCGCGCGCGCAATAAGTGCAACCGAAAAAGGAGTTGCACAACAATATATATATGATACACACAGACCGTGCAATAAGCGTGGATGGAACAAGGAACTCTTCTGGGAAAATTAAATCCACTATAGTCCGAATAAGTAATGGTAAATGACAAACACTATAGTTTTTTCTTTTTCATGATGTTAGCACGATGTGTGCAACGGGTCACTCGCAAAGAGGCCCAAAAAATATAGCTTCCCTCACCAGCTATCTGCAAAGCAGATAGGATCCAGCTTTGGGACAGGATCTAGGGTTTAAACTTACTTTAAAGCATCCCAGCCTAACTATCTGCTTTGCAGATAGTTGGTGAGGGAAGCTATATTTTTGGGGCCTCTTTGCGAGTGACCCGTTGCCCAGTGCCCACGTCGGGCTAACATCATGAAAAAGAAAAACTATAGTGTTTGTCATTTACCATTACTTATTCGGACTATAGTGGATTTAATTTTCCCAGAAGAGTTCCTTGTTCCATGCACGGTCTGTGTGTATTATAAAAGACCTCAGGGGACCATTCTGAGTTCAATCCCATATATATATAACTTTTATATATATATATATATATATATATATATATATATATACACGTGTGTGTATATATATATATATATATATTAGTGATGGATCGAATAACCGCAACCGCAACCGCACTACAACCGCACAAAAATTCACAACCGCAACCGTAACCGCAACCGCCGTTCCATAAGTGCGGTTGCGGTTGTAAAAGCTTAGTTAATTTTAATTTTAGGTTAATTAGAAATATTTCTTTTTTAAAAAGAAAATGATGGGTCTCCTTATGCGTGCTTAAACGTGACGTCATACGGCTGCCGTAGTAAAATTGGTTTAAACTGCGCTCTAAGTTATGACTCTGTGAGCTCCATGAAGTAACATTTATTTTTATTTAATTTTCTTCAAACTAAAATCGCCTTTAGTACAATAGTCAATAAAGCTTATTCCTGCTCGACGGACCTCTCGGGTTCGTGTAACTTGGTCAATGGCCTTGGTTGGCCATACATATATATATATATATATGGTTGGCATTTTTCCTAGTATATGATAACCGCAACCGCAACCGCGGTTGGAAAAAAATCGACAACCGCAAACACAACCGCAACCGCGGTTGTGAAAAACCGACCACTCGATCCATCACTAATATATATATATATCACACACACACACACACACACACACACATATATATATATATATATATATATATATATATATATATATGAAAATGAAAATGAAAATGTTTATTGGCAGACTATAGTCCATATAAAAAATATTATTAATACAATGACAGTTCATATACTAAGGATAGAAATATATACAACTGATTAGAAATAATACAGTAATGTCGATGTTAAGTGGAGCTACAGACAGACGTTTTCGTACCAAGAAGTCCATAGCTTAGAGGATAAACGGCAGGACTCATGGATAGCTTGGATAATCGGGTTGGTTGATTTTTTAATTCTTTGCATTAAACTGTATTGAGCACGTCTCGTTAACTCCGGGAAGCTCGGGATATTGCGGGTAGCAAACATTTGCGAAGCTGAGCAAAGTGAGCATCTCGGGGGGTAATTTATGTAAGAGTCTAAAACACCTGTTGTACAGCAAATTTAGAGTTCTGCCAGAACCTTTTTTATAGTTCACCCAGAGTTGCTGTCCGTATATATTACTGCAGAAAATACGAAAGAGAGTGTCTTTAGCTTCACTTGTACAGAACCGAAAGTTCCTTATAGTCATATTCGCTTTAGCACAAAGGCTTCGAGATTATTTTCATATATCCGAGTTATCACTCAAGGAGCTGGTAATAGTTTGACCCAAATACTTAAACTCTTGTGCTTCCTCAATTGCTTCACCTTTCATTTTAAATCTAATGTCAGCTGGCTGATTATAGCTTTTAGGATGAAATTGCATAATCTTAGTTTTTGTAACATTAAAAAGAATATCATGTTTCTGCGAATACACTTCGCAGACTTTTAGTAGCCGATCTAGACCTTTAACAGAGGGACTTACTAACACCATATCATCGGCATAAACTAAGTTATTTATCCGTGTGTTATCTATACAACATCCCACTGTTACCTCATTAAGTGAAGCAATTAATCCGTCAATATATACATTAAAACAGCATAGGGTAGGGCAAGGAGCCTTGTCTCACCCCGCAAGAGGAGCGTAAACATTCGGATAGTACATTGCCCCACCTAACGATAAAAGATTGGTGGGAATACCAAAATTTCAATAAATTTAATATATACATGGGAACCTTCCTGTCTTCTAGTTTTGCAAACAAAATATTGTGGTTCACCCTATCATATGCCTTCCTTATATCTAGGAAACAGCTATAAATAGTTGAGTTACTGTCAATGTATTTAGAAATTGTTTTTTTAAGTGCATAGATACACAGGTCAGTTGAGTGGGACCTTTTAAAACCAAACTGTTTAAATGTCCATAGGTAATCATTTAATCGGAGTAACAAGAGTTTTTCTAGTAGTTTCGAGAAGCAGGAAGCGACAGCAATAGGCCTGTAATTATTGCTAGACAGAATGTCTCCATACTTATTTTTGACCAGGGACAAGATATATACACCCTCATGAACTCTGCTTCCTCTGAGCAAGCATATATATATATATATCTTTATGTGTGTGTGTGTGTGTGTGTGTGTGTGGTGTGATGGCGTCGGAAAAAGTATTAAGGCAAAGTACTATCATACTTAAATTAAAGTTTATATTTGTGATTTGAAACACACAAAGCATAAAATCATTTGATCACAGAATTTTTGCCGTATCATTTCCGTATTATTAAATTGATATTATTAAATTAATTTTTTATATTACTTCTGCATAATCTGTCTAGTATTATTTTTCTCTATTTATTTAGGTGTCAACCTGTCTTTAAAGAATTCTTATCTCATCAGAGAACGTTAATTTATTTTGCAAACAAATTGAAAGGAGACAGAACTTCATTAACCAACTGTACAAGCGCATATGGGAAGCAATTTATAACTGTGAATGTTTCAAGTTAGAAGGGAAAAAAATGTTTGTCTATTGTGTCTATTGTTTATGATTAAGAGACGGAGCGGCATTTTCTCTCTCTCTCTCTCTCTCTCTCTCTCTCTCTCTCTCTCTCTCTCTCCCATTTCAGACTTGCTTATTAGGTCAATAAAGTTGGCCTTGACCCAACTTAACGACGGCACTCGTATACTTAAGGATGACGTCACGCACGTATGACGTCACGACTTCCCTGAATGTCTGCCAACATTCCATTACATCATTTACAGTCACTCTGTCATGCAAACGCTCCATCGCGGAAAAAAACAAAAGTATTAAACAATGACTTGCAATGATTTTGTCATATTTTCCTTATTTTTTTCACACCAAAATTATCTTAAGTATATATATATATATATATATATATATATATGGATGAATTTCACAAAAAACACGTGAAATGAATGAATGCCGCAAACCCACAAGGAAAAAGAAAATCGATTCCAAGGCCTTTCGTGTATTCAAAGCTACACCTCGTCAAGGCCTTGGAATCGATTTTTCTTTTTCCTTGTGGGTTTGCAGCATATATATATATATATATATATATATATATATATATATATATATATATCATCGTGACGCATTAAAACCATAAACTAAGCTTAATTAAATTAAAATGCGACCATAATTTGACTATAATTTCTACTGTCATGTACTCATCATTTCTCTCCCAGGATGGCTTCACTAAACAGACGACACGAGTGAAATGAGAGATTCTCTCTTACTATAATTTATAAAGCGACGAATGACGGAAGAGTGTCAATTATTTATGTTTATTTCAAGAAGGAAGAAAGAAGGATGGTAATTAATGTCAATCTTTCTGAAATTAAATATAATTTCAAGCTTAAAAAAATTTGAGATCCTTCTTTTTACTACGTTATGTCCTCACCATTCTATAAACAGGCTCAACAATATATATATATGAGTATGCCTTCTTTATTGTAATAATATCTGGCTATTTTTTACTTATTTTATTAAAGAAATTTAGCTTTAAAAATGTTAAATTATTTTCATAGCTCAAAATTTAATATATAAACCTATTTTTTGTTACATTATTCATTTTTTACAATGTTTAAATTAGAATCCCCTTAAATATATTTTAGTTATAAAAATCTCCGTTTTCTTTTTAAAATTGTCTATTCATAAATTCATAAATTTGTGATTTATTATCTAAAAAAATAGTTTTTCCTTCTAATTTTGAAGTTTAGAAACAAAAATTTTTTTTTGAGTTTCGGTGTAAATATTGAGTTTCGTGCTTTTCATAGTTTTTGGCAAACAGCTTTTATTTATATTATAAATTTTTTCAAAGTTTCGCAGAAATTACGTGCAGACTTTTCTGCTTCGCTGTCATAAGAAAATTAAAATAAACGAGGTCCTGGTTTTTATAATTATATATTTTCGGTATATGCATTTTTTAATTATAGAGCTGAAATTTGTAAATTTTCAGAACAAAAATGAGCTAAGGAGTAAAGTGAACCAAAACTTTTTAACATGAATGTAGAACGTTAAAATTAGACTATATATATATATATATATATATATATATATATATATATATGGTGATTCGAAAGGCACGTTACACTTCATTTTCATTATAATTCCAGAACCATTTATGAATGTAAACTTTGGTAGTTTGATGATAGAACAAAGAATAAACACTTTCCTTTTTTTTTTGTACAAAATATTAACTCGCAAATTTTAACGGTAGATTTCAACTTGGTTAAATCAATTTTCAACGCTTTTGAGCCAACGCTTTCCAGGCTCATGAGCATTCGAGAGAATCCTGTCTACAATTTCATCATTGGCGTGATGAATCCTTTCTTCAAGGTCCTGAAAATCTGTGGACTTAGTTGTAAAGGGTGATCCAGAGAAATGGGACCCAAAAGAAACCCCTGTAACTCTTAAAGTATAAGTCCTTTTATAAAATCATACGCATCATTCGAAAGAGGATAGTTACAAGTTTGTACAGGATTGTATAGGTTTTGACAATACAAGACAAGATAAGATACAAAACAAAATAAAAGTGTTAGTTAAAACTAACCCTTCAAGATGACTGCATGGACTGTGGAACAGCTGCGTTTCATAACTGAGCAATATTATGAGCACGGAAGAAGTGTAGTTTCAGCTCAAAGATCTTTCAAGACAAATTTTCAGATGTCAAATCACCTTCTAAGAAAGTAATCCGTCGGTGTGTCAGAAATTTTTCCCTAACTGGCAGCATTGGAAAAAGAAAACCAACTGGAAGAGTGCGCACAGCAAGGATAGACGAGATCATTAACAGAACTCATGAAATTGTACAGGATAATCCTAACATAAGCATCAGACGTGCTTCTCAGCTGTTAGGAGTTGGATATGGAACAACACACCGTATATTCAAGCAAAATTTAATGCTCTTTCCATATAAAATTCAAACAGTGCAACAACTAAACGATGGAGATTTCGCACGAAGACGACAATTCTGTCAATGGATCCAACAGAAGGTAAATGACACCACCAATTTTCTAGCAACTTTGATTATGTCAGACGAAGCCCATTTTCACTTGAATGGAACTGTAAACAAACAAAATTGTCGTTTCTGGGCAACAGAAAATCCATTGAATATTACCGAAGTCCCGTTGCATAGTCAGCGTGTAACTGTTTGGTGTGTCTTACTGCATCTCAGATCATAGGGCCGTACTTTTTCGAGGATCCACCGGAAACACGGTCACTGTAAATGGTGATCGCTACGAAAAAATGTTGACCGATTTCCTTATTCCTAAATTAAGAGATCTTTGTCTAGAAAACCACTGGTTCCAACAAGACGGAGCTACCTGCCATACCACGAGGAACTGCATGGCAGTTTTGCGTCAAACGTTTCCAGGCGAGTTAATCTCAAGATTTGGAGACGTTGAATGGCCCGCAAGGTCTCCGGATTTTTCTCCCTTAGATTATTATCTCTGGGGATATTTAAAGAGTAGGGTCTACAGAAATAACCCAACGACCTTGCAAGAATTGAAGGCCGCCATCACAAATGAGATACAGGCCATACCACCGCACACTCTTGCAAAAGTGATGCAGAACTTACAAGCGAGAACACTGGAATGCTTGGCAACTAATGGAGCACATTTGAAAGGAGTAATTTTAAAAAATAAATATTTCATAATAAACTTGTAACTCTACTCTTTCGAATGATATATAGTTTTTATGAAAGGAATTAAATATTAAGAATATTTGGCTTTTTTTATGGGTCCCATTTATCTGGATCACCCAGTATAAATCTTCGTCTCCACCATTCTTTAAGAACAGCTGAAATAGCGCACCACACATGATGTTTCTTCGAGTGTCTCTGGCGTTCTCGAACTTCAGAAGAATTTTCCTTTTCCCAAACTCTGCGGCAGTTTATGCGGCATGAAAAGTGAAATGCAGCCTCATCACTGAGCAAGATTTTGTCCAGGAGGGTTGCATCACTCTTGAAGTGATTAAGAAGTTTCATACTCTTTAATTTGTGCTTAGCTTCTAACTTCCGAGAGACGTGAATGCTGTATGGAAAAAGTTTGGTGCCATGCCGAAGAATTAAAAGGATACTTCTGTATCTGATATTGAAGTCCGGTGCAACCTGTGGGATTGACTTTGTCCGGTTATCCTGGAAAGCGTGCAACCTCCATTTGCTCAATATTTTCGTCTGTGCTTGCAGAGCGTAGTTGGTATGAACAAAGACGATCTAACACAGAACCAATTTCTAAAAACTTTCGATAGACGGCGTAAATGACTGTCCTACTGGAAACAATATAGCAGGGAAAAGCAGTTTTCGGGATGCCTTTGAGCAGGCAGTTGGGAAGCCTTGCGTCCCACCAGACCGCGATTTTACGCCTCTCCTGATTTGTTAGTCTTTCATACACCCGTGCTAATGGCCACATCAAATCGAAATTTATGTCATGCTAAACTCCGATAATCTTTCTTCCGAACGAAACTATTTTTGTCAGTCACAATAATTCTTGTAGCTGCAAGGCGAAAATTGAATCCCTATTCTTGATAAAAATTCCTATTGAAGAAAACTGGATCTTATCTGAAGGCATCATAATCTTATAAAAAGAAGTACCAGAGTGGATTGGTTGACTGCAAGCAAATATACAAAGTTACAAGAACTAAATTATAATTTAAGGATACATTCATATACTACTTCGCCAACGTGCTTAGCTCAGTAGGTAACACCATTTCCCTATAAACGAAGTGAAGACACTGAGATCGGAGTTCGAACCCCGATGATACTGGTAATAATAATATAGGAGTTAGAACAATGGGTCGCATTAGTTGGCCTGAGCGCTATGTCAGCTTCTGGCCCTCCTCAATCATTATTATATACTAACTTTGTGTATACACACACACACACACACACACACACACTGTATATACTGTATATATTATATATACTGTATATACACACAAAAAGTAGCCACACCAGGATCCAAACCCTGGACCACATAAGTAGAATCCGCAGGCACTACCACAACAGTACGACAAGGTAAAAGCTAACAAAACCTTGCGTATACTTTACTACTCGATGAAACAAATAACGCTTTCGCGACCAGAGGTGTTTTGCATGCTAGCCCCTCTGCACACGAGCCAATGGCAGTATTTAATTCATATCTATCTGATGTAGCACTGGGGCTCCATAGATGGAAAATTATGCATAAACATGCATAATGCAAAAGTAACCCCACTTCGGTGTTGAAATATGCATGAAGTTGGGTTAGCTTTTACCACATCGTTGCGTGGTGAAAACTTTCGCTCACTAATTCTACTGAACTGGTCCCTGGTTCCATTCTTTGTGGGACTACCGCTACATTATGCAAAATCATGCGTATTTATGCATTATATTCCATATATATATATATATATATATCAGACATGGGGCTGATTACAAAATTTGCTTATGATTTGATTATGATTATTGGGGTGTGAATTTTTTTGATTTTGATTTGATTATAATTAGTGGATTTGCAAAAATATTGATTATGAATTGATTATGATTAGTGGGCTCGAAAAATTTATGATTATGATTTGATTATGATTAACATTTTTTATATTATATAGTATGATTACATGGCTTAAAAATGTTGATTAAAATTTGAATTTGTTTGCCACAGTTAAATATGATTAAATTATGATAATCATGTCAGATATTGATTATGCATATTTATATATGGAATCACGAGTAATGGCATACAAGGCAGAATATGTTAATGAATAAATGTACAGTGTATACAGCAGTATTCTAGTATATGTACTAGATTTTACACTCAAAAAGTCACAAAAGAAAACATCTTATGTAAAATTATTCTTCCATCATTATCACATGGTGAAGTTACAATGAACGATTGATATGTTTATTACATTTTACATAATACACTTTAATCATTGAATAATCATTGATTATAACATTCATGATTTTGATTATGATTTGATTATGATTATAATATTTTCTAAAATTTTGATTATGATTTGATTATGATTACATATATTTTCGAATTTTGATTGAATTGATTATGATTGCATAATCACCATCATAGATTATAATTATTTGATTATGATTAATAATCAACCCCATGTCTGATATACATTATATATATTGTATACTATATACACACACACACACACACATATATATATGATACACACAGACCGTGCATGGAACAAGGAACTCTTCTCGGAAAATTAATGTATGTATGTATGTATGTGATAAAACTCTTCTGTTAGTTGAAATTTTTATACATACATATAGGCTATGTAAGACCTCCATTTTGTACTGTTAAAAATGTTTCCATCCGAAGTGAAATTTATTTGATGATGAAAGCAAACGAATAAAATTAATCACACTTCAAAATATTGTAGCAGCCTTCATTCCTAGTCAATGTGATCTGTTTAATTCTCTTGAACGCCGAATGTGATTTTCCTTCCTTATTCCAAGCAGAAATGCTTTGTAATTCCCTTAAATTGATTCTAAAGAGTATAAACGTCATTATCCCGATAGGAAAAAGGTATATTTTAATTCCTCTATTCTCTGGGTTTTGGTGTCTCAGAAATGCGTGGGCCAATTTCGACCAAATTTGGTATATGGGTTGGGCTTTATCCAAGGAGGAAAACATTTGATTTTGGTCACTGTAGGTCAAAGGTCAAGTTCATAGTGTCAGGTCAAATTTTGCGCGAAGTAATTTAAATGGTGAAAAATGAACTTAGTTAATTATAAACCAGTGGAAGGATTGTAATAAAACTTGGCAGAAGTGCTGATGTTTTATGTCTTGATGAAGGAAGAAATTAATTTTAGTTATTTTAGGTCAAAGATCAAGGTCATGGAGGCAGGTCAATCATTTTAACTTGGCTGACGTTCATATTCTTATAAGCGCCTCTTTACACGTACTTTGTCAGAAAATTTTTTTTGGAAGGTGAGAGATTGTTCAAGGCTGAAGAACGGACTGAAGTAATTGATGTCCTCGACTTCCAGAAGCGCGTCGAATTTTTGTATAGAAAAGGAAGATGATGTAAAGTTTAAGAACTTCCGTGATATCATTTCATATCGTCAAGTTGGCATATACCAATGAGGGGGCATATGCAAATGATGTAGTGTATATATATATATATATATATATATATATATATATATACTGTATATATATATATTTATTGTATAACCTATACAACGTTTTTCCCCAGTGTTTTCTCTCCGAGGAAGTCTAACTGCACATCAAAAGGCAATATCCCTCTGTTATCCCCTGCGGTAAACTCCAGGGCACAGGCGCGTATTTACATATGGGCCAAATGGGCCATGGCCCAGGGCGGCAAATTTTAGGGTGCGGCAAAGTTTTGAGGGCAGTAAAATTCTGGAGGAAAAGTCGTAACAAGAAAGGTAACAAGAAATCACTTTTTAGGGAGGGAAAAAATCCAAAATTTCTGGTATTTTTTTAACTAAAAAAACGGAGAAAAGTTAGCACCACTTAAAAAAAATCTCATTACATTTGAACGAAGTGGATTTCAAAGTTGGTCCTTGGCCTTAATATATTTTATTAATTTTAATAATATCCTTATTTTAAAGGTAATTATTTTTTATTTATTTCAGATTTATTGTTTACACTTTACAGAGTATCAAGCCAAAAATCGGCCAATTATTTTGTTTAAGGTTTTCTCTATAAAATTTAATTTATATTTTTTCTATTTTGCAACTTTGAACTTTGAGACTGGACAACATTTAAAATTTAAAGACAAGATTGTGTTTATCTCAGTTTAGTACAGTAATGGTATTTTATACAAGGTAAGAAGAAGGCAGTTTTTAAGACAATTTTGAATTTTTTATGTTAACTTAACTGCCTATATGTAGTTAGCTGTTAGAGACCTACTCAGCCTGGCTGAGCTATTTTTTTTAGATATATAATTATAATATATTTTATTAATTTTAATAATATATTTCTATTTTAAAATATATTATTTATATTTTTAATTAATTTCAGATGTATTTGTTTTTTCAGATGAGTGATGGGAGAAAAAGACTAAGCGGCTCGGAGTATAAGAAGAGAGCTCTGGAGAAAGCTGAAAAACAACGAGATGTCATTGACAAAACTGCGAAAATTGATACTTTCTTCAAGAAATCTGATATAAAGAGCAAAAACGTTGAAACAAATCCGAATGTTCTTTTAAAAGAATTAGAATGTACCGAGATTAGGAGTTTCCAAGAAGATCAAAATGTTAATGAATATCCTAGTAATTTTAGATTATCTGGTAGAGAAGTTCAAGAATTCTGTACTACCTCCAGCAATACTTCCATTGGACAAGACCCAGCATTATGGGAAGTTAATGATGCTACACGTCATTATGTGTCAGAGGCTCAGAGCATGGCATAAATCAGGACCTAGAAAACATGAACTTTTCTCAATCAAAGCGACGTTTTGGTGAACGATTCAGATATTTTTGTAAAACCTTATTTGAAACACATCTTGTCAACGGAGAGAAGGTGAAGAGAACATATTTAATGTATTCGGAGAGCACAGGCTCAGTTTTCTGCGTTCCATGTCAGTTATTTGGTGGAACTACTAAAATTGGTAAGGAAGGATTTGTTGACTGGAAGCATGGCAGTGAAGCATTAACAAGCCATGAAAATTCCCCTGAACATAAGTCATGTGTGTTAGCTATGAAAATGAGAAGTTCAACTCTCTGAAGAATTGACAGACAACTTTTCTATCAAATTGATGAGAAGTATTGGAGGAATGTTTTACAACGAGTTATTGCAGTGGTCCGGTCACTGGCATCTCATGGTTTACCTTTTAGGGGCCACATTCAGAAATTTGGTTTTGTCCACAGTGGAAACTTTATAATAGCTTTGGAACTTATTGCTGAATTTGACCCTTTTCTGGCGGAACATATTGCAAAATACAAAAATCCAGGAAAAGGTCATACCTCATACTTGTCTTCGTTTACATGTGAGCAATTCATCAAACTAATGGCTGACAAAGTTACCAAACAAATAACTGAGGAAGTGAAATGTGCGAAGTACTATTCCATTATTGTGGACTCCACCCCAGATATATCACATGTCGATGAACTTGCAGTTATTCTGAGATACGTAAAAGAAGATGGGCATCCCGTACAGCGATTTTTGGCATTCCTTCCCAACGTAGGCCACAAATCAGAGCAGCTTTTCAACTCAGTTTCCAGCATATTAAAAATGCATGATCTCGACATTGCAAACTGCAGAGGACAGTCGTATGATAACGCTCCCAACATGTCAGGGACTTACTCTGGCTTGCAAGCCAGAATAAAAGAAGCGTCCCCAGTAGCAGTTTACGTACCCTGCTCTGCACACTCATTAAATTTGATTGGACAGTGTGCAGCAAGTTGCTGTAAGGAAACCATTGATTTTTTCGCACTTCTCCAAAATCTTTACGTGTTCTTCACTGCCTCCACTCACCATTCGGAAATACTTCAAAACCATTTTACCATATGTTGATATTGCGCTCAGGATCTTCCTATGTACGCCGGCTTCCAACTGTTCTGCCGAAAGAGCTTTTTCTGTACTGCGATGACTAAAGAACTACCTACGGTCAGTGATGTCAGAAAATCGTCTCAACTCTTTAGCTATCCTTAGTATTAAATCGGAACTCACGAGAGTTCTTAGCTATACAGATCTTATTGACTCTTTCGCTGCTCAGCAATCTCGGCGGAAACTGCTTTGAGTATTCTACAACGGTCGATTTCGTAACTAAACATAAAGATCGTAAAGATAACCTACAATGCATTTCTGTTCACACATTTAAGGGATTGTTTTATATATATATATATATATATATATATATATATATCCCTTACTAGAGACTGTCTAAATCGCATTCTTAATGAAGAAACGAAGCTACTGATGTATAATTTATGAAAATCGGAGAGACGGGAGCTTAAGTAGATTATTACCATATATATATATATATATATATATATATATATATATATATATATATATATTATGATTGATCTAAAAATATCTTGTATGTTAAGATATATTTTGCTAGAGTAAATGCCTAAACCATTTGACTGCATTTTATTGAAAACCCTTATATCAAATAACTATTTATTGCTAAATGGTAACTTCGTAAGTGTCTGAAGGGCGGCTAAATCAGTATGGCCCTTGGCGTCAGGAAACCTAAATCCGCTCCTGCCAGGGCACCAATCAGTGAGAATCTACAGCGTGCCACATCCCCCATCCCCCACCCCACGGAATAACGGAAAAACTTTCCCTCCCTCATTTCTAAAGTCAAATCAAATACCTCACTTAAGAAATTACCATTTTGAGTTAATATTTCGTACACAATCATTTACATACCATTAGAAACATGGCAATGGCAAATCAATTCATACAACCTTGTGGATACTGTAAAAAAGAAACAAATGAATCAAAGACGATTCGCTGCGATCTTTGCCAAACCTTAGTCGAATTTCAATGCCTGAGATGGAGCGACGAAGAAATCTCTCTTATAACAGGCGCTAAACAATTGAACGGAATTAAGTTCTGCAAAAGCTGCATAATCGAAATAAACTCGTTTACGGTTTTTAAAGCAGAGCGAGACTATGAAGTAAAGGCAAAAGTGGAGTTTATGAATAGTGAACAGAGAAAAGAAATAGAAGGAACGAAGATAGTACGAGAAGAAACTTGCGATAAACGAACAAGAAAAAAAAACAGAAAAAGCAGAAATAATAGAAATGAAAGAAGTACTAACAGAGGAAACAGAGGCACAAAACCAAATCCAAACATTTCAAATAAAGGGCATTAGCAGCAATAGGAAAAAACAAGTAGACAATAAGGAAATCATACTGAAATCACCAAAAACAAAGGCCCAAGTAAAAATGGGGAAGAAAACTATATGCAAATGTTAACTCCTCCGTCTATGGCCTTGGACGGTTCGAAGTTGACGGGGGTTCTGGTTAGGTGGCAGCAACGGATTTGTTACTCTGGAGTATCTGGTACCGTATAGGGAATCGCAGAAGTTTCTCTTATACTACTATCCGATTTCTTCTTGTAGTGGATCAAAGGATTCTGTGGAGCTTACTAAATTCTCTGAAGGTTCCCCGATTCTTCTTGTAACGTATCGGGAAATTATTTTTCTCTATTTAAGATTAAGTTCTCTGAAGAGAGCAAGGCTCGAAGGAGAAGACAAAGATATTCTCTTACTGTAGTTTACTGCTAGAATGTTACAGGTAATGCTCAGCCTCTAAGTTAGATCAGACAATCAGAATGAACATTGGAGAAATTTTATGGGCTTATATACTGAAATTTTTAATGACATCATTATTATTTAATGCTGCTCTGTTTTTGTTTTTTATTCTCAATCGGCTGATTTACTTTGCAAAATATTTAAAAACAACGTAAATATTTTAGCTGTAGCAATGTCTAGACTGATAAGCAAGATATTTGAAGATGAAGCCATATTTTTGTTTTAAACCGCATATTGACAGATCTGATGTTATCATGATCTGCCGAGTTAACTAAAAATGGAAATTCAAATATGCATTTTATTATGAATTACAATTAAACATGCATATGAGCAAAACTTAAATGCTTAAGATTTAAAATTAAACGTTAAGCAAGACATGACTTCATCTTTTACAACGAAGAGAGAATGTATACAGAAAATGAACATTGCAGAATTTAACAAGATTACATTATTAAGCTAAATCTAAAACAATGATTAAGTAATTTAGAAAGAAATAATTTACCAATTATTCAGCAAAAATAAAATAGAAAGCAAATCAAAAATTTATCCAAACTCGTGTCAGCGTTATGCGAATTTTGACTCTATATGTCAAAATGAATATATAAATATAAATATATAAGAATATAAGGATTATATAAATGTAAGGATTATATAAATATACGAATTATATAAATATACGAATTATATAAATATACAAATTATACGATGAATATAAGAATTATATGAATGAATATAAGAATATAGGAATATAGGAATTATTCATTGTTCATTTTTACATAAATACTATGTGAAAGGAATATGCAGCTATAAAGGAGGAGAATGTATTTACAAACACCCTCCTGTGTGCAACTACTTCTACAATGATGGTCACTGCAAATTTGGTGGAAAATGCAAATTCTACCATCCGGACATTTGTAAGAACTACGCGACATATGGACCCTGCCAGTACGGGAGAAAATGCTACTACCATCATCTCCCGACAAGTTCAAAGGACAAAGAACAAGTTTCAAATAACAACAGAAGGAATGTGAGAAAAAAAATGTACCCAAATAGCAAACAAAACACAAATAGCACACAAAATTTTTTCAACATCTCGGACACAATACGGCTGCTAAGTCTTATATAGCACATGCAGCTAACACAGCTGGGAACCCTCGAGCCGGACCGCTACATGGCAAGAAGCTACCAGAACAGGTAGGCGGAACGAATCCATCTCGGAGGACCACAAGGCTACAAAACACGCGATATCAAAGGACAACGAACTTAAAATGCACAAGGGGCAATGCAAAACAAAGAACATAAACATTGTCCTGGCAAACATTCAAGGAATAAAACCGAACAATTCACTAAACAAAGTTTAGTACCTGAAGGGTGTTATGGACGAAACAAGGGCGGACATCGCATGTCTCCCAGAAACACATCTTAAAGATTGCCAAGGAAACTGCAAGAACTGCGAACACTGTATCGATAAGAAAGACTTGCATATCGATGGATTCAACTTACTTCGAGCGGATAGAACGGCGAGACGTAAACGTGGCTGTGCTATTTATCAGGTCATCCCATAAGTAATGTAGTTTTTTTAGATCGGAATTTGAAGGACAAAAAAAACTCAACTGAAACTTTTTAATCTAGTATATATTTTCCATCGGAATCAATGACACTTTGCCAACGTCCTACAAGCTTTTCAATGCCATGTTTATAAAATTCAGGCGGTTTTGAGGCAAAAAACGTACAAAGACTGGTGTGCAGGTCATCTAAAGAAGTATACTGTTTCTCGTCAAGATAGTTTTGCAGACTCCTGAAGAGATGATAATCTGAAGGCGCAAGGTCTGGAGAATATGGAGGATGTGGAAGTTTTTCCCACCCAAGCTCCTCAATTTTTGCAGAAGTGATCCGAACGGTATGAGGACGTGCGTTGTCGTGGAACAAGATTCCTTTCCGATTAACCAAAGAAGGTCTCTTTTCCTTTAGTGCAGTGTTCAATCGATCCAGTTGTTGACAGTAGACTTGATCGGTGATTGTTTGGTTGTGTGGTAAGGTTTCAAAGTGTATTACACCACCTTTATCCCACCAAACACTAAGCAACACCTTCCGAGGGTGAAGATTTGGTTTTGGCTGTGGTGTCGCTGGTTCTCCGGCACAAACCCACTGTCGACAGCGCTTAACATTCTGGTACAGTATCCACTTTTCATCACCAGCCACTAAACGGTGCAAAAACGGATCTTGGAGTTCACGGGAATGAAGAGCTGTGCTAATGTTTACCCGCACCCTCAGATTGTCGACCGACAATTCATGTGGCGCCCATTTTCCTAACTTAGGCACTTTCCCGAGTTGTTGCAAATGTCGATGGATGGTGGACGGGGATGAATTGAGTTTCTGGGCCAATTCTTCGACAGTTGTTGAACAGTCTTCTTCAAGTGTGGCTAACAGCAGGTCATCATCAAACTCAGCAGGGCGTCCAGAGCGTGCTGCATCTGTCAAACAGCAGTCACCATTCCTAAACTTTTGAAACCATCTTTGACATTTCCTCACATGCAGAATATCGTTGCCATAAACGTCCTGAATGTTTCGCGTTGCTTCAGTAGCACTATTCCCTTTTTTGAACTCGTAAAGCATTATATGCCTGATATGCTCTTCTGATACCGCCATGTTTATGAGGGGTTCACATAAAGCAAAACACGCGTCTTCACTGGTCAAGGTCTGTAAAGTATGTAGCAAAACACGATAGATCTCCTCTTAGATATAACCTTCGGAAAATTTATGCTTAAACCGAGTAGGACTAGTTTAAACTTAATCTATCGTAAAAAACGACATTACTTATGGGATGACCTGATATATACATGAGAGGCATATGACAGAGATGGTAATAAGTAAATCCAACAGCTTCGTGGAAATCCTTGCAGTGAAAATAGAGAAACTAAACGTGATACTGATAGTCATCTATAGACCTCCAAACTCTCCAAATGAAAAATTTTCCGATGCCATTGATGATATCAGAACCCTAAAGTCCGTAAACTCTCCATCCCCTAATATAATACTCTGCGGCGATTTTAATTTCGCATTTATAAAATACAAAGAGGTTTATGCTGACACAGGAGATAACAGAAAATACCAGGAAAAATAACTGCCTAGATCTGGTATTCACAAATAACATGAACTTGATTGCCGATATAAAAATAACCCCAACTATTATCTCAGACCACAGTATAATCGAGTTATCAACAAATATGGCGATAACTTTAAAAGACAATACACATACGGAAGGAAAAAGCAAATCTGGGGCTTTTAACTTAAACTCCAAGACCATAACTTGGGAAGAAATCAGCTCACACATAGTCCAAATAGAGTGGAGAACAGTTTTAGAGAATAAAACAGGAAATGATAACCACCGTGGAAGAAAAGATGCTGAGAATTTTAGAAAAATATGCTTCGAAAGCACAGCCAAAAGAAAAGAGGAACTGGCTAGAGAGGCAAAAGAGAAGAATATTCCGCAAAAGAAAGAGAGTAGCGACGAAGTTAGCTAATTGCGGAGACAACAATGCCAGGAAAGTAATACAAGAAAAACTGGAGAGAATCGATAGGGAAATACACACTCTGATAAAGGACCATACAGAGAGGGAAGAAGAAAGGCGGTAGAAGCAATAAAAGAAAATCCGAAATACTTCTACAGATATGCGAAAAGGAAAACAAAAACGCGCGCTACTATCGGGCCCTTAAGGAAAGGAAATAATGAACTAACAGACGATCTAAAAGAAATATCTGAAACATTGAGAGCCCAGTATGAATCGGTCTTCAGTACCCTAAAAAGTGATAAAGCGATACTTGACATAGATGCATTCTTCGAAGAGAAATTGTAAGGGGAATGTATAACAGACTTTGATTTTATCCCAGAAGATGTAGCGAGAGCTATAGGACAAATGCAGGTCCGGACAAATGGAACACACTATTAATTAAAAACTAAAAATTAAATACCTACACCCTTATACTGGATATGGAGAAGATCCCTAAACACTGGGGAAATACCGAGCATCTTGAAAAGAGCAAACATTGTCTCCATATATATAAAGGCGGGGATAGATTTCAAGCAAAGAACTATAGACCAGTGTCATTGACGTCCCACCTCACCAAAATATTTGAAAGAATAGTCAGAGAGAAAATCTATGACTTCTTGGAGACACTGGAAAGATTCAACGAAAAGCAGCACGGATTCCGATCAGGAAGATCATGCCTATCACAACTTATAGAGCATTATAACAATATCCTAGATGCACTTGAAGGCAATGAAAACTATGATGTCATATACACGGATTTTGCTAAAGCTTTCGACAAATGCGATCATGGTATAATAGCACATAAAATGAAACATATGGGAATAACAGGCAAAGTGGGAAAATGGCTCTACAACTTCCTCAGAGAACGACTACAGGTGGTCAAAATTCAAGGTGTATCATCATCAGAATCAGAAGTACGCAGCTCAGTACCACAAGGTACAGTGCTGGCTCCACTCCTGTTTATTATCATGCTAACAGACATAGACAGTGGAGTAAACAGCAACAGTATAGTAACATTCTTTGCGGACGATACAAAGATCAGCAGAAAAATCAGTGATGTAAATGAAGTGGAAGCCTTGCAGAGGGACACGAACAAAATATACACATGGTCAGAAGACAAAAATATGACATTTAACACCGAGAAATTTCAGCTCTTGAGATATAGTAGAAATGAGGAACTTAAACAGACTGGATATTATGCTCCAGATAGACAGGAAATTCAGAGAAGCACGAAAGCGGTCGACATGGGGGTAATAATAACCGATGATGCCAAATTCGAAACACAAAATCAGATAGCAATAAACAAAGCAAAAAGAGTCGTGGGTCAGGTACTAAGAACGTTCAAAAGGAGGGACAAGACAGTAATGATTCCCCTGCTGAGACCACTGATTATACCAAAACTTGAATACTTCTCAGTTTTGACGTCCCATATAAAAAGAAAGAAATTAATAAACTGGAAGAAACGCAGAGACATTTCACAGCCAAGATTAATGGCTGCAAAGAACTCAACTATTGGGAAAGACTACGTAAACTAAATTTGTACTCCCTGGAAAGAAGAAGAGAGAGGTACACCATAATCTACATATGGAAAATTATCTAAAAACTGGTACCAGACCTCAAACTAAACCCAATTACCATTCAAACAACGCTGGAAAATAGGAAAGGCAGAATGTGTAGTGTTTCCAAATTAAAGGCCCGACAAGGACCTCCTCAACATTGAAGGAAAATAGCTTGGTTGTCAGGGAGCCAAGAATTTTCAACCAGCTTCCGAAGGACCTCAGAAATGTTACAGGGGTCAAAGTTGAAGTCTTCAAGAGAAGACTAGATGCCTGGCTGAGGACGGTACCAGATGAGCCGGGTGTACCTGGCTATGTGCGGTGCGGAGAGCAAGAGAGTAACCCGCTCCTCCACCAAGCAAGGATTAGAGGCGGGGCCACCAGCTTAACCTTCGTGTGAAGAAAGACCGACGCACGGAACCCTAACAAAACTGCTTATAAGAATCACGTTTGTGATCGTCAAATTGGTTTTTATACCAGATGATTCTTACAATTATATATACAGGGTGTCCCATAAGTCCGGCATCATAGGAAAAATAATAAAAAACGGCAAAACAAAAGCTTTTATTTACAGAACGTGCTCAATATGTCCACCATTGTTTTCAACACACAAATTCAGACGTGATACCCAGTCAGCAAGCACACGGTGAATGATGTCAGGAGTAATGGTGTTACATACCCCAATAATGCGCTGCCGCAAATGTTCAACACTCCTAATTTTCTCTGCGTATACCAGCGCTTTCAAGTGGCCCCAGAGATAAAAATCTAGTGGAGTGAGATCCGGGCTTCTAGCTGGCCATTCCACAGGCCCTCGACGTCCTATCTAATGACCAGGGAATTGTTGGTACAGGTATTCCCTTACTTGGGTGCTGTAATGTACAGGAGCGCCGTCTTGCTGGAACCATGTTGGGAAATTTCCTTCTTCGTTCAAGACACTGGGAAATGCTTCTTCCTTGAGCATACGTAGGTAGGTGCCTCCAGTGACATGTTCATCGAAAAAGTATACCAGTGAGGGTTGTTTTGAGACCAGTAGCGGGTGTTCTGTCGATTTACCTCACCATTTCCATAAAAAACAGCCTCGTCACTGAACAGAATGGTGGACGGGAAATTGGCATCCCGAGCATATGAATTATGGTTTGTAGAAATAGAAAAATATGAATTTCTCCTATGATGCCGGACTTATGGGACACCCTGTATATATATAACTGATACAAACCCACAAGGGAAAAGAAAAATTATTCCAAGGTCTTTCGTGTATTCAGAAGTACACCTCGTCAGGGAATGAATGGAGAATTGTGAAATTCATCCCATATATAGAAATATAATCAGTATATAACTAAATATTAAAAATTATTCTTAAAAGGGGGCTTATTCTTATATCTGTAATTCTTATAGGCAGCTTTAACTGTATATGAACGATGGTTTTATGTAATATATGCCTTGTTATATATTTCGTCTTTGCTCAGTAATTAATACGGTTAATTTACTATAAATTGTTATAACTAATATATAAAAAATATCAAATATAAATAAGGTAAAACTTAGAAGTAACTGTAAATTAATTTTATAAAAATACACTAATCTACAGACACTCCATAATATGCTTTAGTTTTATTGCTAAGGATCGTCTGTGGGGGAGTGGTAGCAGTGTGGGTAGAGTATTCCATGCCTGCATATGTAAGGTCAGGCGGGTTAAATTTCAAAAGGAAATTAACAAGTTCCGCTAAATTTTTACAATGCATTTTTTTTTTTGGCAGTTGACTATATTCATCCATTTGGCATTATGCTCATTGAGAGGCCGCTCGGCACTTTAGTTCTTTCCTGATGACACTTCAAGTAACTCAATAGTTTTACGCTTCCAACGGGATTGCAAAGGGACAATTTAGAGGAGAGTTCTTTCCTGATGACACTTCAAGTAACTCAATAGTTTTACGCTTCCGACGGGGTTGCAAAGGGGCATTTTAGAGGAGAGTTCTTTCCTGATGACACTTCAAGTAACTCAATACCCGAGTCAATAGTTTTATGCTTCCAACGGGGTTGCAAAGGGACAATTTAGAGGAGAGTTCTTTCCATCGCCATGGAAGTTGCGTAGCTTTAATATCCAGGAACTTTTTTTGATACTGAATAAAATCGTCCGTCTGGCATTAGCCAGAACAAAATCAGTACAGTGTCACGTGGTACTAAAGGATTAATTAATGTACTCAGTCTTTCTTGGGATTGGCTGTATGCACAAAGTGTCACACTCTCAATTTAGGCTGTAATCAGCGATGATCACCTTGAAGGTTTTTCTGTGTTTTTGGAAGCTGGTATCAGTGGTTCCTAGCCTTCTTGCATGGGCCAAGTACAACCCATACATTTCTGCAGAGTAGCTACTGTGCAATAAGTATATATGGCCGAAATAGGGAGGGTGCCCATTCGCCTTTAGCCTGACTCATAAATTATTTTTATTAGGTTTAAAATTTCAGTTTTGACTCTCCTTTTGTGATGTAATTTAACTAATTTGATTGACTTTTATTTTTTAATATTTTTACTTGGTATCCCATTTCCGGTACACCATCAGAACAACAACTTTCAGATCATATCATCATAATGGTGCACGGCTAAACAGTCCCAAACATTATTATTATTATTATTATTATTGGTCGTACGGAAAGTGCAGAAAAAGTCGTACATTCGCATAATGTAATTCAGAGCAAAGGCCCGCAGTTAATGAATGGTTGCACACAACCATTCAATAATTGGGGGGCTTTGCTCTGAATTATATTATGCGAATTGAACAACATTCTAAGATTACATATTATAAGGATGCGAGTTATAGTACGTACGACTTTTTCTGTATTTTCCAGACGACTAATTATAATAATAATGTTTGGGACTGCTTAATCTCCACGTGATGGAGGGGACCTTTATGCGAGATCCGAACTATCTACGTACGGCTCGCTACATAAACCGAACGTAGACGAGGGTCACCCATCCAGCTTCGCTTAACCTCGCTGATCTAACGGGAAACGGCAATGCGACGTGGCCACATACCAACGGCGTAATATATACGCGTAACTAGCGCCCACTTACGACCCACGAATGATATTAATTCCTAAATTCAACCCACAAGAGACAACATTTTCGATTGTATCAAAACTGCGTCTCTTAATAAATATCCACAATTTGAACGTCAAATAAAAGCGCATTTCCAAAACTGAATTTATTTAAAGGAAGATTTTAAGTTCTTAAAAAATAGCCAAAAAATTTCCTTTGGCTAAAAATAAATATTGGTTCAGAATCCTTCGTTTGTAAGGACATCGCGAAAACTTTTAAACGTTCTTATCTCACAGCAAATGTTGGCAATGTAAAACGATTTTTTGTTTATTTTTATGCGTTTATTTCACAAAATTTTTAAAGGAATTTACTCTATTTGCATATACTTAATATACACACACACACACAAACACACACACACAAGGTGGCGCAAAAGTCGCGCATCATAGGAATTTTCAGTGTTGATTATAATATATTATTTTTTTTCTTTTAGGTAGGGGATGGCTGCAAAATTAACAATAGACGAGAGGGTGAGCTTGGTTTTAATGTATGGAATACCAGGTACAACAAACCGATGAATCGGTACAGAATTTAAAAAAAATATATTATAGCCAACACTGAAAATTCCTATGATGCGCGACTTTTGTGCCACCCTGTACATATAGAGGGTTCTCAAAGGTAAATAGACACTACGATTATTGTCCTCGATAACAAATGGCAAAGCTCATCAATGGAATGTCAGAACGTGTGTCAACTTTACATAATGCAAAAGAGGAAAGCAACACGATTCTGAATATAAGGTTGTAACATATATTCTGCTCGATTTTTTAGTTCATTCAGAACAAAAATTAAATGACTTTTAAAGACAAATTTGCTCGAATTTTTAGTTTATTCACAACAAAAATTAAATGTCATAATGACAAATTAATCATCAGTATAATTCCCTTTTTTTTCTATAACCTCCTCCCACCTTCGTTTTCGATAGCTTCCCTGGATTGCAACTTTTCTCCATCTTGGTGGTGTTGCAGACTTCTGAATAAATGGTTGTCTGAAGGTGCGATGTCCGGAGAATAAGGTGGATGAGGCATTTTTTCCCAACCAAATGCCTCCAATTGGGCAGTGGTGATTCGAGCAGTGTGAGGGCGCGCGTTATCCTGGTGGAATGGAACACCTCTGCGATTAATTAATGCGGGACGTTTTTCTTGTAATGCCATCTTCAGTCGTTAGAGTTGTTGGCAGTAGACTTCAGCTGTGATTGTTTGGTTATCTGGCAGAAGCTCAAAATGAATAATTCCTTGCATATCCCACCAAACGCATAGCAAAATTTTCTTTGGATGGGGTCCATTCCTTGGCTGAGGTTCAGGCTTTGCTTCACGGCTAAACCACTGATGTCGACGCTTAATACTATTATAGCGAACCCATTTTTCATCCCCACTGACGATGGAACTCATACAGCATCACATGTCGAATATGCTCTTTCGTGGGCTCCATGTTTTTTCAATTACTGCAATATCGTAGGGGTGGCGTTGTTACTGTATGAAAAACACCAGAGAAAATATTCATTAGCCTAATCCTACACTAGCCTAAGTCATTCTGTATCGTGATAAAACATGTGCGAACCTGTCGCCACATGTATGTTGCAACATTTCTAAAACTATTTCACATTATCTTGAGGTTATTCCATTATCTATCGTCCGGTTTCTAATCGAGCAGAATTTATGTTACAACCTGATATATTGATTTAATAAATATGTTATTATCTATTACTTTTATTATCAAATCAAAAACTATGTATATAAAAAAAAAAAGATGTCTTTTTACTTTTGTTACCCCTCTGTATAGTACCTGCAAGCTCTTCTCTAAGGCAGTTGTGCCACGCGTACAATTGGCTTCACTGAAATTTAACACCACAAAGTTAAGTTTTATTATTATTATTATTATTATTATTATTATTATTATTCTAAATATGGTGGGTGCTCCTGCGCAAATATGCATCGTTACTCTTTACCGCCAAGCGACATTTCACTGATTTTTTGGGCTACGCCAGACGATTTTATTCAGTCTCGGAAAAAAAAAACCTTGGCTTTATAACGTTAAGAAGAATAGATTCTTTGTTTAATAATAATAATAATAATTTTACTTTGGAAGCGTTCAATAAATGAATTTTATAGCTCTAATCACGAATACATTCATATCACCCCTAGGCTTGCTCTACACGAACTGGACCAAGCACTCGGAATTTCTACAATTTCAAACCTTTCGATTATTCCATGCTTCAAATTGTCTTTACGTTAATATTACAGAGTAAAACTAAATAAAGTTATTGGGTACCTTTATAAGTATTTTAGACAGTATTTCTATCTGAATATATATATATATATATATATATATATATATATATATATATATATATATAGTGGGTAAGAAAAAAGTGACCTCTTAGAGGGAAACTGCCATATTAAAAAAAGTAAGGGGACTAGATCCCAAACTTCATAGATGCTTACCTTAGCATGTTGTTCGTCTTAATTGAGAAGTTGCTCGATGTGTCTCCTTCCTGCTCAACGCAGGCCTCCAAACGTGGACGCCACTGATCAATACACCTGTTTACATATCGTATATCTTTCACTCTATCTAAATGATATTCGACGAATTAGTGGTGAAAGACATACTTTCCAACAAGATGGAGCCCCTGCTCACAGAGCACGTCAAATTGTCACATTCCTTGAGAACGAAACAACGAATTTTATCGAACCCAATATGTAGCCGGGTAGTAGCCCCGATTTTTCACCACTAGAGTATGGCGTTTGGGAAGCCCTGAAGTCCAAAATTTACGTCCCTGGTACCAATATAAGAGATATAGATGAACTACGCGAAAGAATTCTGTTCGGCTGGGAGAAGGTGTCTCAACGATATGTAAACAGGTGTATTGATCAGTGGCGTCCACGTTTGGAGGCCTGCGTTGAGAAGGAAGGGGGACACATCGAGCAACTTCTCAATTAAGACGAACAACATACTAAGGTAAGCATCTATGAAGTTTGGTAGGTCTTGTCCCCTTACTTTTTTTAATATGAGTTTGCCTCTAAGAGGTCACTTTTTTTACCCACCCTGTGTGTATATATATATATATATATATATATATATATATATATATATATATATTATATATATATATATATATATATATATATATATATATTCCTAAATCGCCAAATTCTTCCTACATATTTGGCGATGGTAACTGAAGTTACATTAGGTTCTACATGTGATGTCTTTATTTTCTCCAAAATTTTAATCACTCACGCTTGCGTAAAGGTAGGGAAGGGTTCCATTAAAAGGTTTAGAGACTGCGCTTTTTTATCGTATGTAATGATTATTTTTTAGAATTTCACTCGCGTTAGTTTTTAATTAAAAACTCTAAATGAAATTATTACTATTTCATGCTACCTCAGGATTTTACATACCCAGTTTTTTTGTTTTATTTTATTTTAGGTTAGGTTAGGTTACGTTAACCTAAACTAACCTGACCTAACCTACCTTAAATTGAACCCAAAACATATCTACAACAAAGTAGTACCTATTTTCTGTGTAGGAGGAAAGTGATACAAAAGATAGCACCGAATGTAACTTTCAGCGGTATATATATATATATGTTACAGTCAAAGTGTGTAACTAGCCATTTCGCATAATGGCTGAAACTTTTAGTTATTTCGCGAAATGGCTGTTTCACTTGGTCATTTCGCGAAATGACTAAAATCTTCAGCCATTACGCGAAATGGCTGAAATTCCATCTTGGTCATTTCGTACAAGATCATTTGCCCAGTTAGGTCAACTGTATGCCCGGTTAGGTCAACTGTATGCCCTTGACAATTGGGTTAGGTTAAGTTGTGTTATTTTCGTTAGTTTTAACGAAAATAACACGACTTAACCTAACTAATTGTCAAGGGCATACAGTTGACCTAACCGGGCCTTCAATGGCGGGCATCGGAATAACATTGAAGGCCCGGTTAGTATTTGAAAACCTCTATATTGAAAATTCAAATTCAAATGTGTTCAAATGTTCAAATGTGTTTAAATGTGTATTTGAAGAGTGTTTCTCACTTATTTGAACAGACCTGTGGATGTATATATGTTTTAGCAGATTTAGTTAGTTAAATAAAGGTTTCCAATTTTATTGTGATGTTTGTTATTTCTATCAATTCATGACAAAAGTAATTTTAGCCATTTCATGAAATGACGAAGGTGGAACTTCAGCCATTTCGCGTAATGGCTGAAGATTTTAGTCATTTCGCGAAATGACCAAGTGAAACAGCCATTTGGCGAAATGACTAAAAGTTTCTTTGACTGTAACATATATATATATATATTATATAATATATATATATATATATATATGGTGTATATAATAAATACTGTATTTTATACAAGCTTTTAGAGTGAACACAAAGGTCATTTAGTTTATTAGCCGTTTAATCAAAGTTAATAACAGCACAGAATGTTTGTATGTTACTTTAACAAAAGTTGATAGAGAGAACCTGTATGTATGCATACATTCGTTAACAAAGGCTCATTTCCTTTATATCTTCCCTTGGAGAATAGAAAAGTAACCAGAAAGACTAGTGCATCTTTTTACGTATATCAATGCGCAAAGAATCCGTTACTAACGGGAATAAAGTTATGTACAAGCATTTATTTACTCGCAATTTCATGAAACGTTTTCGTTCCACACTGTTTTTCTCTATTTCATCCATTCTAATTCATCTATTCACCAAATGTATCTTTTCCTCATTTACGACATCTCCTTTTTTATCTATATCTATCCATTCTTATTCATCTATTCACCAAATGTATCTTTTCCTCATTTACGACATCTCCTTTTTTATCTATATCTATCCATTCTTATTCATCTATTCACCAAATGTATCTTTTCCTCATTTACGACATCTCCTTTTTTATCTATATCTATCCATTCTAATTCATCTATTCACCAAACGTATCTTTTTCTCATTTACGACATCTCCTTTTTTATCTATATCTATACAGTTATGTATCATTATTTATAAGCTCTACATGAACATTCACCAGCGCCCAGGTCGGAAGTTCGATTTCCGATGGTGCTGGTTGATGATAATAATTCGGGAGTTAGCACATTGGACCGCATTAGTCTGGATTGAGCGCTGTGCCGGTTTCTGGCCTTCCTCACTGATTAATTATTATTATTATTATATTATTATTATTACTACATGAACGTCCCCACATAACAGATTCGCCTCTATTTGCTTTCACGAAACTCTCCCACTGCACACTTTTGAGAAACAATTTCGTGCATTTCCTCTTCCAAATGAATTACAGTTCATCACGTTATTCTCTCACTTCTGGAAGAGAAGTAACATGTCAAACAACCGTTTCACAATGGATCAATGTTGGAGCCAATTAATGTAGCGTTTGCAAGCCTTTCACTGAACTTGAGGGGTGTTGCAACAGTTGTGGTGTTTTTTTTCAAAATTTCTGATCACAGTTTTAAACAGCTATGTTTTCCTAAAGAAATCGTAAATTTAGCATGGTTTGTCCAAAGAGAGAACTGGAAATTCCGGTTTGTTAGTTGCAATGTCATATTCATATTTTTATCATTACGTCATATCATCGTTGCCTCGAGAGTTTTCATGGTGTCCGGAGATATCAAATCTCATATCGCAGTGTTGCATTCAGTGTGGTGTCGCGTTTGTTTGCTGATGTCGTTCGCAACGTCAAACAGCTCAATAATTCTAAAATGGATGGCTGATGGTCTGTACAATCTCATTAACCAGAAGTAGATAAACGAAACTTTGCAAATTTCTGTGAACACTGCTCGAAAGTGGTTAGCCAAAAATCCAGAAATAAACTTTTGCATCACCCCCATACATTCAAACATGTACCATTTAATTTCTTGAAAAGCACATCCTCTCAAACTGCCATGTACATTTTCTATTCTAGAACCAACTTCTGTATACAATTTTGAGATGTTATATATATATATATATATATAATAATACACACAGACAGTGCATGGAACAAGGAACTCTTCTGGGATAATTAAATCCACTATAATCCGAATAAGTAATGGTAAATGACAAATACCATAGTTTTTCTTTTTCATGATGCTAGCCCGACGTGGGCAACGGGTCACTCGCAAAGAGGTCCCATAAATATAGCTTCCCTCACCAGCTATCTGCAAAGCAGACAGGATCCAGCTTTGGGACATGGATCTAGGGTTTAAAGCACCTAGCCCTGCTACATTTAGAACCTCAATATAAGCAAAAGACTCGCTGCCTTCACGTCAGATTGAATGCATCAAAGAAAAAGGGGGTAACTATTATATTTTTAGCCAAAAACCAAAACTTAAACCTCAACTGGCAGAATTGAGCGTCCACTTTTCAAGGCACATAACATGTCCGTTTGAAGATGGGAATGAACTCAGAATGGTCCCCTGAGTTTTTTAGGATACACACAGACAGTGCATGGAACAAGGAACTCTTCTGGGATAATTAAATCCACTATAGTCCGAATAAGTAATGGTAAATGACAAATACCATAGTTTTTCTTTTTCATGATGTTAGCCCGACGTGGGCAACGGGTCACTCGCAAAGAGGTCCCATCGGCCCACGTCGGGCTAGCATCATGAAAAAGAAAAACTATGGTATTTGTCATTTACCATTACTTATTCGGACTATAGTGGATTTAATTATCCCAGAAGAGTTCCTTGTTCCATGCACTGTCTGTGTGTATCATAAAAAACTCAGGGGACCATTCTGAGTTCATTCCCATATATATATAAGCTGAGGGTAAGCCGAGAAAATTATGCGTATAAAACTGAAAGGTCATCCGAGTGATAACCAAAGCCATCCTTGAATAAACGAACCAGCGCGCGCAACAAACAGTACCTGACAGAAATGCCTTTTTTGAAGAGGAATTAAATGGAAACTGTAAACTTGAGTTTGAATTTGTGGCAGATAATATAGCGAAAGTTATAGGACAAATGAAATCACATTCAGCTGCAGACCCGGACAAATGGAGTGCCTTTTTGATTAAAAACTGTAAGAACGAGACTCCTTTATTAATGGATATGGAGAAGGTCCCTGGACACCAGGTGAAATACCGAACATACTGAAAAGGGAGAACATTGTGAGGATAGGGGTGGGGATAGGTCTCAAGCACAGAGCTATAGACCGGTGTCACTGACATCACATCTCACCAAAATATTTGAAAGAATAGCCAGGGACAAAAATATGAATTTTAACACCGAGAACTTGAACTAGAAGTAGTCCAAAGGAATTTCATAGCCAAGATTGATGGCTGCAAAGAACTACTGGGAAAGACTACATAAATTAAATCTGTATTCCGTGGAATACAGATTCACATCTGGAAAATGATCGAAAAACTGGTACCTGGCCTCAAAATAAACCCAATTAACGTCCAAGCAACACTGGAAAATAGGAAGGTAGGTAGAATGTGTAGTGCTCCCACACTAAAGGCTCGAACAGGGCCGGCCTCAAGCCAATTGAACCTATTTGACCAAATTGGACCCCACGCTCACATGGGCCCCGCACTAGGGTTGCCACTTCCAGCTTTGAAAAATAAGGAATGCAGTCTTTGGAGCCACGGTTTAAGCAGTTGAAAAAACATGTTGCTTTATTTGGCTTTTTGAGTAAATTTCAACAAATTCCAAAGGAGGAATTACTAAAACATGCTGCAGATTTGGAAATTGCGCTAACAGATGTCAAGCTCATTCAGGAAAACGAACTTGTCAACTCTGTAAAGTTAGCAGATTTAGATGGTTATATGCTGGTCGAGGAAATGGAAGCACTGAAGCCAATTCTCCCTTCTTCATACTTTGGAAAGCCTTTGAAAATCCTGGAATTTCTTGCTTTGAATGAGAGTTACTGGATTTCCAAATTTTGTATTGCTCTACGCATATTTTTGACAATTCCAGTCACAGTGGCGTCAGGGGAAAGGAGCTTTTCCAAATTAAAATTGATCAAATCTTATCTAAGGTCAAACATGCTCCAAGATAGTCTCAACAGCCTTGCAATATTATCCATAGAATGTGATGAAGCAAAAATTTTAAACTTCAACAAAATTTTGAAAGAGTTTGCAGAACAGAAAGCAAGAAAGATTTCTTTATAAGTATAGTTTTGTTTTAACACGTTTTATGTCAAAATATAAGCTAATAAATACAGATATTGTTTTATTTTTAATACAACGTAATAGCATATATTCCTGATACCTAATTTGAAATAATCTTAAGTCCAGGAGGCCCCCACCAAAATGGTCCAAATTGGGCCCCGCAATTGCTAAGGCCGGCCCTGGGCTCGAAAGAAGACGGTACCAGATGAGCCGGGTGTACCTGGCTATGTGCGATGAAGATCGCAAGAAAGCAACTCGCTTTTCCATCAGGCTAGGCCTAGAAGTGGGGTCACCAGCTTAACCTTTGTGTAAAGGAAGACCGACGCACGGAACTTTGACCAAGTTTCCCCGCTTTATATATATATATATATATATATATATATATATATATATATATATATACTTTGTGGCTAAAGTAACGGTGAAACGAAGTTCGAAACCATTTTTATTTTGAAAGTTGTGATATTATATTTGATGATCAACAGAGTGTCCCTCATCAAAAATGTTGCATCCTGAAGGAAGGAAAAATAAAATAAAATTACCTCCAGAATTTTTTTTTATTCCCGAAAACGTTTCTGGTTTTAGTATTTTCTGAAATGAAAAGATCCTTTAAATCCCAAAATGAAGGATGCAAAATGGGATCCGCAAATGCTTTAAGATGTCCAATTGTCCATTCTTCGAAGACTCGTTGGACACACAAAGATGCGGACTCGTTTGTCCTAACGAGGTTTAAAATCCATAACCTTCATTAGGCTTTACTTTTAAGCATTAAATATGTAGAGTCTACTGTTGTAGGCTTTAAAATAGGTTTTTATGTTCATTCGTTAATAACGAATCAACGATTCTTCCTATTATTAAAGTTTGCTTCTTTAATGTCTTTTAAAAGGGTGAATGATAAATATAACGTGTAATTGCATATACGTGTTGAAGATACTTTTAAAGGGAATTTTACACACCACACACACACACACTGAGAGAGAGAGAGAGAGAGAGAGAGAGAGAGAGAGAGAGAGAGAGAGAGAATTTGTGACCATAATAAAGCAGGTATCAATCTACCACACCTCTTGTTAATTCCCTTCCTAATACCGTCTTGTATAAACTAGAAACAAATTTTTTCCGTGTCTGTGTGTATATATACTGTCCATTTTCGCTCTAATTTGGAGCGTAAACGAATATTTGTGGAAATACAGGGCAAGAACGTCACTTATAAAAATAGCTGTGCGCTAAATGGTATTTTAAATATCCAGTTTTAAGGAATGGAGTTGTATGGGTGTGACACAATGCAATGACATGCAATTGTTCACATTTTAATTAATGTAAATTTAATAATCCAGTATATATATATATAATGCAACTCAGAATAGTCCCCTGAGAAACTTTTACGTTACACAGACCGTGCATGGAACAAGGAACTCTTCTGGGAAAATTAAATCCACTATAGTCCGAATAAGTAATGGTAAATGACAAATACCATATTTTTTTCTTTTTCATGATGTTAGTCTGATATGGGCAACGGGTTACTCGCAATGAGGCCTGTGTCTTCTGTGCCTTGAAAAGTGGACGCTCAATTTTGCGAGTTGAGGTTTAAGTTTTGGTTGTTGGCTAAAAATACAATAGTTACCCCTTTTTCTTTGATGTATTCAATCCGACGTGAATGCAACGAGTCTTTTGCTTATATTGAGGTTCTGAATATAGTAGGCTAGGTGTAGCTGTAATCCCTAGATCCTGTTCCAAAGCTGGATCCTGTTTACTTTGCAGATAGCTGGATGAGAGAAACATCATGAAAAAGGAAAAATTATAATGTTTGTCATTTACCATTACTTATTCGGATTATAGTGGATTTAATTTTCCCAGAAGGGTTCCTTGTTCCGTGCACGGTCTGTGTGTATTATGAAAA
>JAJOZX010002554.1:0-167500 GCA_023014485.1 Bathynomus jamesi | reverse complement strand
GAATGTAAGTAATTTCGAAAAACTCCATATAAATATTGGAGAGGAGGGGCGATAAGGGGTTGCCCATGGCCATCCCAAACACTTGTTGATAATACTCGTTATTGAAGTGAATTTACAGTCTTTGATGCAAAGCTTAATAAGTTCCAAAACAATGTGTGAAGGTAGTGGCAGGTCATACTTATGTAATTCTTGGGAGAGAAAGTCAAGCATATCATCAATCGGCACTTTTGTAAACAATGAACAAACGTCAAAACTGATCAATCTATCGTTAGTTTCAGTACGTGCATTATTCAATTTTTCAGTAAGATCCATGGAATTTTTTGCATGTGAATCAGAGATAGTTCCGAGAATGGGGGACAGGACTTTGACAAGCCATTTGGAGAGTTTATAAGTAATAGAGCCCACCGAGCTAATAATAGGGCACATAGGGTTGCCAGGTTTGTGGGTTTTAATAAGACCGTAAAGGTAGGGCAGAGAAGGTGAAGTGGACATGAAAAGCGGAATTAAGTCCTTATGATCTTTGAGAATGCGTTTCAAGCCACTATTAAATGATTTGATGACGTCATCCTGCGGGTTCTTCCTAAGTTTGCTGTATGTGGCGGGGTCCTGGAGAAGCTCGTTCATCTTTCCGATGTAGTCCACTTTGTCCATAATAACTATGGTGTTAGCCTTGTCTGCTTTAGTAATATGGAGCTCCCCATCTTTTTTTAATTGTGAGAGGCCATCGCGAAAACGTTTAGGAAAGTTATCTTCGTAATTAACATTCGCCGCACTATAAACGAGGCCTTTAACTATGTTAAACAAATACTGAGGGAGATTACAGTTTTTCAAAACACGCGAGACTGTAACAAATTTGTAAAGCCGAAGGTTTTTTAACAATAAAAAAGGACATACCATATCCAAGGGCACTTTTTACATCGTCACTAATGTTTTTCGAAGAAAGGTTCAAAACACACTTTGAGCTTGCTTTTTTACTCCACTGACTATTTCGAATGAGACTTTTAATTTTCCGATCCAAAATGTTACGAAGTGAAGTAGTTCTCCGACGCAACTCGTTGTAAATTTCATCAAACAAAGGTTGGATCCACGGTTGGGGAATAACGGTTACAAAATTATGTTTGGCGATGTTTAAATTTTTGAAGGCGGACCACTCATTTTGTCTGGTGACTTCAATATGTTTCTTTAAAATTAATCTGCTGAAGTTGTTGAACGGATGGTCGTCAATTTGTCTGAGGCGAATCGGAAGCAGGGATTTGGGAAGAACTTGCTCCTCTAGACAGTTAGTAAGAAACTTTCGTCGGATACGAATTGCATGCCCCTTCATTAATGTAGAAGAAAACACGGACACAAACGGAGACAAGAGAGGGAACAGCAAGCCTAATATATATATATATATTAGGCCGTTTCGAAAAATCGAAATTTATGATGGCTCAACGCACACATACTAAAAAAGTAATATGTCATGAATAAAGACTTCATGCAAAATATTAAGACAAGAGCTTATTGTTATCCCACCCCTCAATGCATATCTATTTTACCCCTCATGAGAAAATTTTCATTTTTCTGGCAATATATTTATTTATTTTGTGATGTCCTCTTAAATTTGGTATATAAAATTCATAAATAAAATTGGAAGATAAGTAGGTCATTTTCAGGAATGGTCCAGTAACCCCCCTATATTCTTTAGAGAGAATTCTAGAAAATTCTTCCTTCAGGATAACTATTCTAGAATTTCCATTTTTTCCCTTTATGGATTATATGATGTTTTATTTGCTTTTTCATCTATAATTACTGATATTTTCACAAGTTTACTGTTCTAGAAAGGTTACTTCATGTTACTTTACAACTTTCTTACAGTAATCAAGTCATAATATAATTTAGGTGAGTGATTAATAATTATATTATATTATTATTAAGACTAACAGGTGGTAAAACTTTTTCCCTCAGAATTATAGCAAAAACCAGAAACAAGTGTGAAGTCTGGTTGGTCGGACAAGTGCTGGAAGAGGGTTTTTCTGAGAAGCAGCTTCCAACTAACAGTGATGTCCTTAAACGTCTTTTTATCACATTAAGGTGGGAAAGCAAAATGTCTCTGTAGCTTGCGCAACTGTAGCCAACGAAGTTATTGCTATGTGGAAAAAGCCTCCTTAATTACATCCCACAAGCCTTATATTGTCTCAAAGCTTAAAAGGCTTTACAATAAGCATGAAGGGCTGGTCAAGAACCGAACTCGACGAACTCCTACCCAAGAGAAGAATGAAGCAGAATTTGTCACCAGCTTAAAGAAGCTTTTCGATGTAGCTCATTCAGAAGTGGAAACAGAAATAAAATTGCAGGAGGATAAAGATTTTCTTAAGGATCAAAGGAACGATCGGAAAATGATTATGGGTCCAGAAGACAAGGAGTTTTCGAGAAAGGCAAAAGCACGACAGATAAGCATGGAAAGAATGGAAAAACTTCGCAGGAAATCAAAGGAAGAAATGAGGCAATTTGACAAAGGTTGTGGATCTCAACCAATGTGAAAATTCCGGTTCAGGAGGAAGTGAAGAATCATCTGGTGATGAATTGTTCTACAGAGCACTCTCATCATCATCTTCAAAAAGGAGAAGCTTGAACCAGGTGTAATTGTTAGGGATAAAAAGTTCTTGGCTGCTCTGGACCGCACTGGAACATCTGCAAGAGCTGCTATGCACTTTGTGGCACCTGCCCTTTCAGCTGCTGGAGTGGAAATTGAAGAGATCACACTTTCATCATCCTCTATCTACAGGTCTCGGCGATCAACACGGATGCAGATGGGAGAAGACATTAAAGCCAGTTTCCAACCAAATACCCCTTTAATAATTCATTTTGATGGAAAGCTTCTTCCATCCATGCATCGGGTAAGATTGATGTAATGCCCATTGTTGTGACTGGTGCAGGCGAATTAGAAAAATTACTGTCTATTCCAAAGCTTATTTCTGGAACGGGAGAAGAAATGGGGAGAGCAGTTTTAGATGTCTTGAAGCAATGGCCACAAGTAAATGAGTGGGTAGCAGGCCTTTGTTTTGATACTACTGCAAGCAATACAGGTATCCATGCTGGGGCTTGTACCATCATCCAAAAGGCCCTTCAGAGATCACTCCTTTTTCTGGCATGCCGCCACCATATCCACGAGCTTCTTATCACTGCAGTTTTTGACATGTTTTTCTCTCTTCGGGTCCACAAATTCCCTTATTCAATCGATTCAGAGATTGTTGGGAGAACATTGATCAGCAGAATTACAAGCCCTATGAACCCAATGAGCTCACCTCAGAATCTTTAGATCATTGAATCTTGAAGCACAGAGACAAGTTTATTTCTTTCATCAACTCCAAACTTCAAGAGGGCCACACTCGAGGTGACTACAGGGAATACTTAGAACTTGCACTTATCTTCCTTGGTTGTCCAATGCCTAAACAAATAAAGGCTCTGATAGCAGATTCCACTACCCAGGAGCTTACAGCAGAGCTAGATGGATGGGAAAGGGCATCTATTCCTTAAAAATTTACTTATTTAGGAACCAATTCCTTCTCACCCCTCATGAAAAACAAGCTCTGATACGAATAAACGCCTTTTCAGTGACAGTTTATCTTCAAGCTTGGTATACATCTCCAGTTGGAATTGATGCTCCAGCAAATGATTTGGCCCTCCTCAAGATGCTACATATCTACAAGATCCAGGTTGATAAGGAAGTGGGTGCTACAGCCCTCAAAAAACTTCAGAACCATGGTTGGTACTTGAGTGAGGATCTTGTAGGATTTGGCTTTTTCTCAAACCTCGTGACTGAAGATGATAAGGTTCTAATGCTCCACAACCTTCACCACGCGCCTCCTCGAAAAGTGAGGGCAAGAAAGGTGGACCCCCGAATGTTGCAAAACCCCAATGACTTAAAGATTACCAGTTTTGTCACAACTCAAACACAAGACTTCTTCAAGTGTTTGAAAATAGAAATTCCCAAGAAACTTGAAGACATTGAGGAGCACCGTAATCGGGTCATGGCAGACAAAGTAATCAACGACTGTGCTGAACGAGGAGTCAAACTGGCTACAGAGTTTAATGAGAAGCTCACAAGAGTGAGGAAGAGAGACAACTGGCCTTTCAAATCATTGAAAATCAGAGAAAGGAGGTCCCTCAGCCACTGAAATCCCTATATTCTTAATCAATATATGTCTTAAATAGAATTTAAGTCGCTTTGTTTTAAAACATATTTTTCGTTCAGTCTTATATTTGCTCTAATTATCCATTAATGTAAAAGAAGTGCCATCTGAGGGGTGCCTTTTTATCATTCAAATAAAATGATATTTTGTCTATTTGTTTTTCTTCCTTTATATAAAAAATAAAAGTGTGTGCGTTTATCAAAATTCAATTTGAAAAATTACCATATAATCGTGAAACGGTCTAAATTATATATATATATATATATATATATATATATATATATATATATATATATATATATATATATATATATATATATTATATATATATATATATATATACGTTCAAAAGAAGGGATAGGACAGTAATGATTCCCCTGCTGAAAACACTGATTGTACCAAAACTTGAATACTGCTCAGTTTTGACGTCCCCATATAAAAAGGAAAAATCTAATAAACTAGAAGAAACGCAGAGACATTTCACAGCCAAGATTGATAGCTGCAAAGAACTCAACTACTGGGAAAGACTACGTAAACTAAATCTGTACTCCCTGGAAAGAAGAAGAGAGAGGCATACCATAATCTACATATGGAAAATGATCGAAAAACTGGTATCAAACCTCAAACTAAACCCAATTACCATTCAAACAACGCTGGAAAATAGAATGTGTAGTGTTCCCAAATTAAAGGCCCGACAAGGGAACTCCTCAACACTGAAGAAAAATAGTTTGGTTGTCAGGGAGCCAAGACTTTTTAACCAGCTTCCAAAGGACCTCAGAAACGTTACAGGGGTCAAAGTTGAAGTCTTCAAGAGAAGACTAGATACCTGGCTGAGGACGGTACCAGATGAGCCGGGTGTACCTGGCTATGTACGGTGGAGAGTGCAACTCGCTCCTCCACCAAGCCATGCCTAGAGGCGGGGCTACCAGCTTCACCTTCGTGTGAAGAGAGACCAACGCACGGAACAGCAACGAGGTTTAACGAGGTGTATATATACACACACCCACACACACACACACATACACACACATATATATATACACACACACATGCACACACACAGTATATATATATATATACAGGGTGGGCGGAAAGTAGCTCCCTATTTTGGATTGGTAAAAAAATACGTATATTATCCATTTATTTCAGAAAAAATAATATGACAAGGTAGGCATACATGGTAGGTTTTCTCTAAAATTCAATGTGGGCTCCAACTCTTTCCACCAGCTTCTGGAGCCGCCCAGGAATGGCGTCCACTGACTTTAGCAGGAACTCCGGCGGGATGGAGGACATGACTTCCCGAATTCGGTCCTCCAGTTCTTCCAATGTCCTCGGTTTGGTGCGGTAGACTTCTTCCTTTACCCACCCCCAAAGAAAGAAGTCGCACGGTTACCGCTGAAAAACGGCAGAATCGGTTCAGTGTAACGGTGTGGTGTGGTATGACCTCAGATCAGGTTGTGGGCCCGTTCCTTCTGCGCAACACCATGAATGCTGAGCGGTACCTTGCTATGTTGCGAAACGAGGTCTGGCCGGTTGTCAGCACATGGGAGAACATCGACGATCTGATATTTATGCAAGATGGCGCCCCTCCGCACTTCGCTCTTGTTGTCCGTGAGTGGCTGGATGCCCACTTCCCTGGGCGTTGGATGGGTCGTCGTGGTCCACATCAATGGCCAGCCAGGAGCCCCGACTTGACACCGTGCGACTTCTTTCTTTGGGGGTGGGTAAAGGAAGAAGTCTACCGCACCAAACCGAGGACATTGGAAGAACTGGAGGACCGAATTCGGGAAGTCATGTCCTCCATCCCGCCGGAGTTCCTGCTGAAGTCAGTGGACGCCATTCCTGGGCGGCTCCAGAAGCTGGTGGAAAGAGTTGGAGCCCACATTGAATTTTAGAGAAAACCTACCATGTATGCCTACCTTTTCATATTATTTCGTCTGAAATAAATGGATAATATACGTATTTTTTTACCAATCCAAAATAGGGAGCTACTTTCCGCCCACCCTGTATATATATATATATATATATATATATATATATATATTAGTAAGAGTCGAGAGCGCTACCACCATACTTCTCCCCATTTACCCCCCTCTCCTCATTTACCCCCCTCGGTTGTAGAGTTTTCTAGCTGTTATTATGCTCAGCAGCTGCTTGGGGTGGGCTAATTGTATTAAATTTTAATTATTAAAATCGTTTTTTATTTTTTATTTTATTTTTTCTCGCCTACGGCGAGGGCACCTTTGGTGCCTGGGTTACCCCTTTGGAGGAGGTCATTCTACCTCTCCACCAAAACCCCCACACACCCCTTCATACCACTTGGGGGATAACCTCTCTCCCATTACCCCCACCCCTCTCCCCCATTACTTCCCACCCCTCTCCCCCATTTACCCCCACCCTTGCATTAGCTTTTAAATCAATATATGATTTCACCTACGGCGAGGGCACCTTCGGTGCCTGGGTTGCCCCTTTGGGGGAGGTCATTCTCCCTCCCCATTATCCCCCACCCCTCTCCCCCCATTACTCCCACTCTTCCCCAATTACCCCCACCCCTCTCCCCCATTTCCCCCCACCCTCTCCCCATTACCCTCCCCGTGACAGACGGACAGACAGACGGACACTTTTTTGGTCGCTATACCACTTGAGGGATAACCCCCTCCCCATTATCCCCCACCCCTCTCCCCCATTACCCCCACTCTTCCCCAAGAACGAATCCAGCTAATTCTACTCATAGGAAATCGGAGTCAAAGAGAGGCCGCTGCTGAATTTAACAGACTGCATCCAGACCGCGAGCCAATAACACAGAGTTGGTTAGCAGACTTGTTGCAAAGTTTAAGGAAACAGGATCCATAGAAGATAAAACCACGCAGTGGACCTTCAAGGAGGTCCACTGACGATGATACAGCGACTGCTATCCTGGCTCATTTTAACAGAAGTCCCAATAAGTCTCTTCGGCGATCGTCCGCCGAGACAGGAGTGTCGAAAAGTAGCATCCATCGCATTCTTCAGGCTCACAATGGCATCCATATAAACTTCAGATCCTACAGAAATTAAGCGAAGATGATCCCGACCGGCGGATGGAATTTTGTGAATGGGCTACGGAACAATATGTTCGGGATGCCAATTTCCCGTCCACCATTCTGTTCAGTGACGAGGCTTTTTTTTGTGGAAATGGTGAGGTAAATCGACAGAACACCCGCTACTGGTCTCAAAACAACCCTCACTGGTATACCTCTTCAAAGGAACAAGGTGCATCTCGGGTGATGGTATGGTGTGGCATTTGGAAGGATCGCATCATAGGCCCTCTCTTTTTCGATGAACATGTCACTGGAGGCACCTACCTACGTATGCTCAAGGAAGAAGCATTTCCCAGTGTCTTGAACGAAGAAGGAAATTTCCCAACATGGTTCCAGCAAGACGGCGCTCCTGCACATTACAGCACCCAAGTAAGGGAATACCTGTACCAACAATTCCCTGGTCATTGGATAGGACGTCGAGGGCCTGTGGAATGGCCAGCTAGAAGCCCGGATCTCACGCCACTAGATTTTTATCTTTGGGGCCACTTGAAAGCGCTGGTATACGCAGAGAAAATTAGGAGTGTTGAACATTTGCGGCAGCGCATTATTGGGGCATGTAACCATTACTCCTGACATCATTCACCGTGTGCTTGCTGACTGGGTATCACGTCTGAATTTGTGTATTGAAAACAATGGTGGACATATTGAGCACGTTCTGTAAATAAAAGCTTTTGTTTTGCCTTTTTTAATTATTTTTCCTATGATGCCGGACTTATGGGACACCCTGTGTATATATATACCGGGTGGGCCAAAAAAAAAATTACCCTGATTTTGAACAATATAATTTTACCTTTATCAAATGTTATTTGTACAATCAATATGTGTGTCCTGTATATAATTTCATGGTCTATCTCGTGGTGAAGTTGGATTTTTTGCTCACTGTAACCATTATTTTGTAATTCGCTGTTGTACAGACAACGGGTCGAAAAAATTTCTGTTTCTATACAGTTACCTAATTAAGTCCAAGATTATGCGGAATGTGTCCTCCTCCATTATCAATGCACGCTTGCAACCTTGACTTCTCCCTTATCGACGGCAGTACCGTATGAAGGATTTTTTCTTGGTAATAAGCAGCAGTGATTTTGGCATTTTGATCAAGAAAAACAATCTCTGACTTTCCTAACTTTGAAATAAAGCTGGAAACCATGACTTTTTGAGAAAAATGCGGACGTTCCCTGCAAAGTCGATCTAGACTGATAGAGTTTTTGTCCCGTCTTTCATAAACTCGGTCATTTTGTGTGTTTATTGTTGAAGCAACCGTAAAAGTCTTCTTGTCGCTAAACCATATTTTCGACACTTCTCTGTCCGGGAATCGATCTAACAGAGCACGACATTTTTCAACTCTTGCTTGTTTATTTGATGCAGAGAGGTTATGAACTTCGACTCTTTTAAAACATTTAAGACCCAGATCATCTTTTACTATACGACGAACACTAGAGCGAGAAATACCAGTAGTTTTTGAAATTTCTCTAATGGACTTGTGGGTGTTGGGCCGTTCTTCTTGACTGCATATCGTGGATGAAACCGTGTCAATATTTTCCTCAGTACGTGATGTTTTTGGCCTTCCACTGCCTTCTTTTTGTTTGGTCGACACTGTGATATCGATTTTCTTTATGAGATACTGAAGTCCAGGCATCGTCCATCGTTTATTTGGAAACTCTTTCTTCATTCGTTTTGCACCCGTGTTTCTCCTTACGCAGGTTCAATATCAATGCTTCATCTTCCAAAGAGTATTTCATTATGTCATAACTTGTTCACCAACTATAGCAGAATGATGGTCTGAAATGAATAGGAAATAAATTAATTATTTTGCGTAAAAATTAGGAAAATTAATTATTTATGGAGAAACTGACTGTCATCTAAAATTATCAGTTGCTGACTTTGACCGCCTTTCAATTGAGCACCATATTCTGATACCTCCCTGCAGTTGTGAGCCTGTACCTCTACTCCTGGGCCGTTGAATCTAGATTCAAAGCCAGCGTTTGAAAGAGGAAAAGTATGGGTACAACATACGGCCTCAGGAGTAAGATCAATATAGAGGGTGAGCCACAATATTTTTCAAAAGCAGGGTAATAGTTTTTTTAGCCCAACCTGTATATATATATATATATATATATATATATACACACTGTATATCGATTAATTATCTGTGTATTTGTAAAGGCACAAAAAGTTATTAATATTCTCTTTCAAAAGATGTTAACATCAACTGATGACTGATTGACGCGCTTTATTATTGCCTGACAGCTTATTTAAGTTGACTAATAGGTTTCAGGGGCGAATCGGCTTTATTGTTTAGACGCCGATGAAAAGCCTTTAAAAGAACGTAAAAATAGCTTGCTCGTTTAAAGTGAAGCAAAAACAAATAAAAAGAGACAAGGTCGAACCGTAGTGGGATAATATAACATGGCCAAACCATGTAACTGATGACACCCTTAGTTATAAATGAAAACTCGACAGCTTACTTGAAAAAACATCCAGCTGGATATATATATATATATATATATATTGGTGGCAGTGGTGTAGTGCTAAATAAAGAAGTGAGGGAACGCATTTTGAAAGTGTTACTCAGATGCGGGGGGACAATGGCGAGCGCGGCGAGCCCATACAGCTGGGGGTCCGGGGCACTGTAAGCCCCCCGGGAAATCTTTTGAAATCTGACCAATTTCAGGGATATTTTGAGGTCATATGCACTGGATATTAGGATATATTTCAAGGTTGAAGATGCAGTATTTCCAGTGTCATTAGATATACGACATCCAGTACGATCAATAAAAATAGCTAACAACTGGAATGATTAACTAAAAAAAAGTTAACAACTGGTACGCCGTGGTGACTGTTTCACCAGATCTTTATAGGCTAGCATTGCCTCAGTCGAAGCTAAAAGAAATGAAGCAGTTAATGATTCTTTCTCATATTTCTTCTATGGGTGGGAATTAAAATTTCATGACGTTAGAGATTTGTAAGTTCGGATTTATTTGAATAGTGAGGGAACGCCGTTCCGTCTACCAAAAAAAGTAAGGGAACGCCGTTCCCACGCGTTCCCACAGCACTACACCACTGATTGGTGGTCCTCAGTTATAGGTGGGTAGAAATAAACTTTCGATTTTTTTTTTTTAAACTCAGAACCCTGTATTTTGTTCCACATCCCCAGAAACAGCAATAATTAATTTTTTAAAAAATCGATGATTGTTTAGGGGTTATTGAGAGGGATTGAAATTTATCCCATTACATGCATACTAGGGAGAGTACTAACAGTTAATACTTCTTCCTCTTATTCTATGTTTATTTTGTAATGTGAAATTTGTGATAAGTATTTTCAATAAGATATTTCTAAAAGGGGTCTGTAGGTAAACTATTGATTTGCATATTACGTTCGGCAGAGTTTGTGGATTAAATTGTTATACTTCTGAAATTCATAGACTTGACCACAGGCAACGAACTTGACTATCTTCAATCTTTAATTGTCCTTGAACGTGTAAATATAAGTTTTTATTCGATTTCTTTCACAGGTTTAGCCCAGTTATGGCTAGTGCTAGTGCTAATATACGTTCCAAGAAATACATTTCGTTGATTGGTTTGACATCGTCCCAGATACTGGGGAATAAACTTGCTTCGAGGAGTGAAGCTTTTTCACCGCCCAGAAGAGAAACTCTTCCTGAATGAGAGTGCTAAGACAACCTTGAAAACAGTTATGGGTTTTTAGAAGAAAGCCCGGATTCCCGCCGCCCATCAGCATGACCTCGTGAAGCGTCTTCTGAAGCTCCTGAAGAATTCCTAAGGTGATTGTCATTGTGTATAGTAGACGAAGGTGACAAAGAGTGTGCTCTGTTGGTAGTATGGTAGTGTCTCCGACGAACAAGGTGTAACGTGGCCGAAGATGAACATAAAAGTCCTAAGTATAGGGTGATAGTTAAGCACTAAAGTATAGTACTAAGTGTCACTGTCACGTTTGGTAGCATTAAATTCACTATGAGAGGTCTCACTGAGTCCAATGAAATCAAGCACGATAAAGTTTATACTTTTACTCCTAAGTTCATAAACATAAATATTTAACTACGTTATATAATTTTAATCAACATGGCCGAGGGACTAAGCTAGAATGTATTTTGGCCTAGGGGAATAAAGTGATTAACTTCAAATATTAAATTAAATTTATAATGGAAGACCCCCTTGTCCACGGCCCACGTTAAGAACTAAACGTTCTGAATGTAAATTTGAGTTTGCTGAATGCTTAATCAATCTGAGTAATCTTGTCTCGCTGAACTGTTTCTGACTCCATTAATTCTCTCCTTCTGTGTTGTGCCTTTTGTAGTTGTCTTGAAGAATGTTCTTTGAAGTTGTCATGGTGGACCCAATTAGATTTTCTGATTTCACTTCTTTTGCGAATAACTGTAACGAGAGAAACAATTTAAGTTTTCTATTCTAATATTTATAATTAAAAATACTTGTTATAAATCGTTAATTTATCTAAATTAGACCATTATTTGAATAATAATTTACAATCGGAACATTAGGTTTAAGTGACAATAATTGCACGAATGACATTTGTCTCACGTTTTCCCGCGCCCAAGAATACGTGACGTCACCGGGTAGAGGTGCGCTATTGGTTGATTTAATGGTGCCCTATAAAAAAAACGTGACGTTAATCAGAATGAAGAAGCGTGACTGGCCGCAAAGTAATCGCACGATATAATATAGCGTCTCCCATACGCATAATAATACCGAGTGTTGCGCACTGAATAATGGCGCAGTCATGTGACGGCCCTTGAAGAAAAGTGAGACCCCCGTAATCCTGCGCGAGGTGCGAGGATGAAAATGGAACGTGTGACGTCACAACTTTCTAATTTCTCTCACAACTTATCTTGTGTTAAAATTTATTATTAATTTATAAAAATTCTCACTTTTACACTCCCACCCATCCACTCCGAGTGGCGCCACTCAAGTCGTAAACGAGGCCACCTTCGTATCGAGCCTCGATAATCTGTACGACAGTACCCACGAGGACGCTCTGTCTTTGATGAAGGTCGAAGAGAACAAGCAGTTCCTCTTAGCCCAGAGAGAAAAGGGCAGTAGAGGCCACATGTCCGGTGTCCATTTGAAGTTGGCCATCAAGGATAATAAATAAGCCCAGTGGCAACAAAAATACTTTAAGCGGAAGAGAACCCAAAAAGCCGAGTCAAAAGAGCGGAGCAAGATATCAACCCTCGAATCAAGCAGCAGCAGCAACAGTGCTGAGAATACCACGTCCGAGGAAAACAGCTACCCAGGAGAAGGATGCTCACACACCGCAACTCCAGGGACGCCGAATCGATCCCGGCCAGCGAATATACTGACGCTGGAATCAGCACAAGCTTTGGACCAAACGAAAGTCAGCGATCGATCCGCATCCTACCTCGTGGCAGCCACCGTAAAGATCTTGGATCACGGCGTGAAGTCCTTGCCCATCAGTCGGACCTCCATTCAGATGGCTCGCAGGAAGCACCGACAGGAAATTGCAAGCAGTATTAAAGAATGCTTCGATCTGGGATCTCCACTTGTGGTCCATTGTCTCGGGAAGATGCTACCTGATATCACGGGGGAAAAAAAACCGTCGACCAGTGATGGTGTCTGGCCGGGACGTTTCTAAGCGCCTCGAGGTGACAAACTCCCCTCCGGAACAGCAGAAGCCATGGCATCGGCCGTTGTGAGAGCCATAGAAGACTGACACCTGACTGACCAGATCAGAGCGATGGCCTTCGATACCACCACCAGCAACACCGAACAAAGAGGAGGTGCATGCGTCCTGATTGAGAGGAAGCTGGACATGGATCTCCCGTATCTAACCTGTCTCATCAGGTTAGATGAAATCATGGCTGAGAAGGTCTTCGCCAGCTTCTTCGAACCCTTAACAGGCCCAGGCATCGCTCTATTCAAGCGATTCCAACAAAACAGCTTCCATCGACAATGAGAAACTGGAACCAGCAACGGACGACGAAGCCAGCTTAAAAGCTCCTCAGTGGAATGAGGAATCATTGAATTCGCCAGGAAGGCCCTCTAAGAACGACACCCAAAGGATGACTACCGAGAGCTCTGGAGCTCACCTTGATGTTTCTTGGAGAGCTGCCTCCTCGTGGGAAGAGGATCGTATGATCAGGCGTTCTACATCGTGTTCGCTGGATGACCAAGCTAATTTACGCGATCAAGATCCTCCTCTTTCGGTCACAGTTTCGCCTGACCGCGTGTGAAGAAACAGCACTGAGAGAATTCACGGTCTTTATCATAAGGTTTACCTGAAAGCGGTTTCAATCTCCTCTGGCCACTTTGGCAAACGATCTGAACCTCATCTAGGCCATCAAGACATATTCAAACGCTGCTGTCCCCAAGTCTGCCAGCGCTGTTTTCGGAAACCACTTGTGGTACTTGAGCGAGCAGCTGGTGAGACTTACATTCGTTGATAAGCGTGAAGGAAGTAAGTTTTCTGGGTTCCCAGTGACCCCGACGAAGGCGGCAACGATGGGTGATGGTGGAACGAACAGCAACAATGTGGCAACGTGTAGTAACGTGGCCAATGATTAACATAATTTTATACAACTAAAAAGTAGCGTGAATTAATCAGAATTGAGTGTCTAAGTTTCACAAATGATGGTAGCTTATCCGTTTCACACACAATGGTAACTGAGTTTCACACAGAATGGTAGCCACTGTATATGGATGACGTCTCATATACAGTGTATCTTCGGAAATAAATCTCGATGTGCCGTTTATGATCTCTTAGAAACACCGGACCAGTGTAAGTTAACAGTTTTACTATAGGCTTATGAAGAATTTAATCATTCAGTGTCAAGTACTAAGAGCCACTGTCATTTAGAATCAAAATTAAATTCAATATAGGTTCTCACTGAGTACCACAACAAGTGGGGTCTGATGTGTGTTTCACTGATGAAAATGCAATAAAATTTTAAATTTTACTTTTAAGTTCACAGAATAAAATTAAACTACAATTCATTATATAATGCCAACATGGCCAAGGGATTAGGCAGAAAGGCTTCTTTCCCCAGGAAAAATTTGACTGAATTTAACTATTAAAAAAATATTTTCATAATGGAAGGGCCCCTTTCCCACGGCCTACTTTTAAACAAAAATTAATTTGAATATGAATACTAAAATAAAGATGAGGGGTCGCGCGTCTTACGGTACCTAAGCGCCACCACAGGCGAAAACGTGTTTTTGATGGATATCACTATTTTCACCCTTCCTCTATCGCGTGGTTTGGGTTATAATGACCTTACGACACTAGAAGTATGGTTGAAAACCTTATGAAGCGAACTACTTTTTTCACCTCTATCGCCAGCCGAAAGTTCACCCAAAGTTCGGCATAATAAGAAAATCAAAAAATAAAAAAAAAATATATATAAAATATAAAATATGAAAATCTATTCCAAAAACTCATCAACATCTTCATTAGCATACTTAGAACTCTAATTTAGCCAAAAATGAACGTTCTAGCTCAATTAATAACAGAGATACTATTGCCAGAATATTGCTGAACTTTGGAGGCGATTTCTGACGAATTTTAATTTTGGCGCTTAGGTACCTTAAGACGCGGGACCCCTCAAGTGAAGTCTGAATGCATTGAATCGGATTGCCAAGAAGCCTTTCAATCCTTTATTCTTCGTCCGCTCTCTGTTTATTATAGCGGTCTTCCAGAATAATTGTCTGTAGTTGTCAGGAGGACGCATCCGACCGTAGTTTCTTCACTTCGTCCATTATGCATATCTCTAACTTAGAAAGACGTTTTAACCCTTTGAGGACCAAGGGACATATTTGTCCCAAGGAAATAATAATATAAATTGTACAATGATGCAACGTTTCTACAAATACATCTACATGTTTATACAGGTATCGTTTAGTTGTCGGAAAATTAACCCAAAAATGGGTCATTTAAGTGACTATAGTTACTAATATCTAATTGTAAATAATAATAAAACTTAAACTTTTAAGTTCAAAGAAACGTATACTGGTCGTCAAAGGGTTAAATTCTCTATACTAAAATTAATAATTAATTATAACTCTTATCCATGGTTAATTTCCCTTAATTCATCCATTATGGCAATACTGAATATTTATAATTAGAATTATTATGTTTAGTGGCAATAATCTCGTGCCTAATATCTATGACGTGCGTTCCCGCATCCGAAGAATACATGACTTTTCAGGTTTGCGTGAGTGGTCGAAATGACTGGCGCCTACAAAAGAAACGTGACATCAATAGAAATCAAGGAGCGCGATTGGTCACACAAAACTCACATGACTTAAGATGGCACGGCGCAGGCGTACTATAGCACCGAATGTTGCGTGGTGAACTACTGTGCAGTCACGTGACGCCATTTTAGTGAAGGTCAGGCACCCTTATTCCTGCGCGAGATGCGCAGTAGTAGTTGATCGACTGAAGTCAAGGGTCAACATGCCCAAAATGTTTTCTACTAAATTTTTTACCGTATGTTTTAGTTTATTACTAATTATAAAAATTCTCAATTTTAGAATTCCAACAAGCTCTTGGTCGAGGAGACCAAGAGGAAGATGGTCGCTGCCCTCCAGAATGAAGGAGTCAAAGATCCTCTACTCAGGATCCGGGTGGAGGAAGGGAGAGGAAGGATTTGTTTTCATTCGTAACGACCAATCCGCGGTAGCTGTTCACCATTCTGAGATTGGATGACTTCTTTCTGGGTTCTGCGTATCCGGAGAGCTGGCCTGAGGTTCCGGGGTATCAAAAGGTGGTCAACGACTTGGCAGACCGCGGAGTCGCTCTGATCCAAGACTACAAGGAGCAGAAGCAGTACCTGCTCTACGTCGTGGAAGACCATCGGCCGAGATTCCAGAATTCAAGGAAGGAAACGTTGGTTGATGGTCTTGCAATCAGTGGTTTGCAGCCATACCACCCCCTCCGTCGAGAGGCTACTACTTACCCGGTGAGGGACCTGGGAGCTGGACGATAATGTACCTGATAAAGGCTGATATCATGTTCCTCAGGGAACATAGTGGTAAAACTTGAACCATTCTGCGCAACCACAGAATAATGTTGGAATATTCCTAGATTTCCATAATGCAGTTTCTATAAGAAAAAAAAAACGGGTTTCCGAGTTAAAAAATTCAGAAATTGGATTTTAGGGACCACCTTTATATTTATATATATATATAATAATATATATATATATATATATATATATATATATATATTATATATATATATATATATATGGGATGAATTTCACAAAAAAACACGTGAATGAATAAATGCTGCAAACCCACAAGGAAAAAGAAAAACGATTCCAAGGCCTTTCGTGTATTCAAAGCTACACCTCGTCAGGGAATGACGAGGTGTAGCTTTGAATACACGAAAGCCTTGGAATCGTTTTTTTTCCTTGTGGGTTTGCAGCATATATAATATATATAATATATATATATATATATATATATATGTTACACACAGGCTATACATGAAACAAGGAACACTTCTGGGAAAACTAAATCCATGCTAACATCATGAAAAGGAAAAAACTATAGTGTTTGTCATTTACCATTATTTATTCGGACTCAGGCGCGTATTTACATATGGGCCAAATGGGCGTGGCCCAGGGCGGCAAATTTTAGGGGGCGGCAAAATTTTGAGGACAGTAAAATTCTGGAAGAAAAGTCGTAACAAGAAAGGTAACAAGAAAGTACTTTTTAGGGGTGTCCGGATAACTCGGTACTGGAAAACTCGGTACCGAGTTGTCCGGTACCGAGTTTTCCAGTACCGAGTTATCCGGACACCCCTAAAAAGTGCTTTCTTGTTACCTTTCTTGTTACGACTTTTCTTCCAGAATTTTACTGTCCTCAAAATTTTGCCGCCCCCTAAAATTTGCCGCCCTGAGCCACGCCCATTTGGCCCACATGTAAATAAACTCGGTACCGGTCAACTCGGTACCGGTCAACTCGGTACCGAGTTGTCCAGTACCGAGTTTACCTAGCGCCCTTTTTAGGTAGGGAAAAAATCCAAAATTTCTGATATTTTTTTTAACTAAAAAAACGGAGAAAAGTTAGTACCACTTAAAAAAAATCTCATTACGTTTGAACGAAGTCGATTTCAAAGTTGGTCCTTGGCCTTAATATATTTTATTAATTTTAATAATATCTTTATTTTAAAGCTAATTATTTTTAATTTTATTTCAGATTTATTGTTTACACTTTACAGAGTATCAAGCCAAAAATTGGCCAATTATTTTGTTTAAGGTTTTTCTATAAAATTGAATTTATATTTTTTCTATTTTGCAACTTTGAACTTTGAAACTGGACAACATTTAAAATTTAAAGACAAGATTGTGTTTGATTGGACAGTGTGCAGCAAGTTGCTGTAAGGAAGCCATTGATTTTTTCACACTTCTCCAAAATCTTTACATGTTCTTCACTGCCGTCACTCACTGTTGGGAAATACTAAAAAATCATTTTACCAAATCTGAAAATGTAAAGCTAAAGAGTTTATCAGACACTCGATGGTCAGCCCGTGAAGAAGCGTGTAGGCGTCTCAATAAAGACTGGGAAGAGGTTATAGAGGCACTTACGCCCATTGAAGAAGATGAATCAGAAAAGCCTTGTACACGCAGTGAAGAATCATGCTACCTCAATCAACTGCAACGCCTTGAAACTACAATTCTTTCTTTAATGTGGGGTGACATTCTGGAAAGGTTCAATGCTACTAGTAAACAGCTCCAAGCAGTTAACATTGATCTTGGTGTCGTAGCAGAACTGTATGCATCATTGACATTCCATGTAAAAGATGCAAGAGACAACTTCGACTTTTATGAAGAAGCAGCAATTAAGAAATCATCTATCCGCGAATATGAAGTTACAAATTACAATGAAAAGAAAAAAGAAAAGAAAACTTGGAGACGACGAAACTCGCGAAGGCGAGGTAGAATTAGATGGACGGAGGAACTTCTTCATTAATACTTATCTTGTAGTACGTGACAGATTATTGTCGGAATTAAACCGTCGCAAAGATGTGTATGAAAACCTTCATGCACGGTTTGTATTTTTCACAAAAGTCACCACCTTAAATCCGACAGATGTAACTGTCAATGCTATTAAGCTTTGGGAATTTTACAAGGATGACTTGGCGGAAGCATTTGTTAATGTGTTTTCATTTCCGTGGGTTTCTTCTGAATTTGGAGAAAACTCCTACGAGCATTCTTGAGATGAGTAGATCATCCAAGCAAAAAGATTAAAAGAAGTTCACCCATATGTTGATATTGCGCTCAGGATCTTCCTATGTACGCCGGCTTCCAACTGTTCTGCCGAAAGATCTTTTTCTGTACTGCGATGACTAAAGAACTACCTACGGTCAGTGATGTCAGAAAATCGTCTCAACTCTTTAGCTATCCTTAGTATTGAATCGGAACTCACGAGAGTTCTTAGCTATGCAGATTTTATTGACTCCTTCGCTGCTCAGCAATCTCGGCGGAAACTGCTTTGAGTATTCTACAACGGTCGATTTCGTAACTAAACATAAAGATCGTAAAGATAACCTAACCTACAATGCATTTCTGTTCACACATTTAAGGATTGTTATATATATATATATATATATATATATAATATATATATATATATATATATATATATATATATATATATATTATATATATATATATATACGAGTGCCAGTGCCAGTGACGCTTGTCAGTTTTGTGCTCCGTCTTACTATCAAATTAACAGGGTTTAAAGTCAGTGAACTGGTATGTTACCTATACAGTAAAATTTGTAAATGTGCCAAGATTACCCATTTACAATTTTATTAGATGGTCCACAATACTTAATTAATAATAATACATATAATATGATAATACATATAATATGATATTCTTTTTAATGTTACAAAAACTAAGGTTATGCAATTTCATCCTAAAAGCTGTAATCAGCCAGCTGATATAAGGTTTAAAATGAATGGTGAAGTAATTGAGGAAGTACAAGAGTTTAAGTATTTGGGTCAAACTATTACCAGCTCCTTGAGTGATAACTCGGATATAAGAAAACAATCTCGAAGCCTGTGTGCTAAAGCGAATATGACCATGCGGAACTTTCGATTCTGTACAAGTGAAGCTAAAGACACTCTCTTTCGTACTTTCTGCAGTAATATATACTGACAGCAACTCTAGGTGAATTATAAAAAAGGTTCTGGTAGAACTCTAAATTTATTGTACAACAGGTCTTTTAGACTCTTACATAAATTACCCCCGAGATGCTCAGCTTCGAAAATGTTTGCTATCCGCAATGTCCCGAGCTTCCTGGAGGTAACAAGACGTGCTCAACACAGTCTAATGCAAAGAATTAAAAAATCAACCAACCCGATCATCCAAGCTATCCATGAGTCCTGCCATTTATCCTCTAAGGCCTAAGCTATGGACTTCTTGGTACGAAAAACGTCTGTTTGTAGCTCCACTTAACTTCGACATTACAGTATTATTTCTAATCAATTGTATATATTTCTATCCTTAGTACAGGGTCCCAGAATTAACTATTTCAATGAAATCGGACAAATTTTTTAAAAACACACTTTTATTTATGTTTATCATGTTTAATATGTGTTAAAATGTATAAATTTCTAAATTTTTTTTCATAATTTTATTTTCATAATTTTTTCATTATCTGGTCCAATGAAAGACCGTCTGAAGTCATAGAATGGCAAAGAGACTCTCCAAAAGTTAACGTGTGGCTTGGAATGACCAAATCCAAAATTTATGGTGCTCCATCTTGTTGAAACACAACATTATCAAGAATGCCATCATCAAGAAGCTGTGGTTCGAGAAACTGCTGAAGCATATCAAGGTAGACGGTACCTGTTACAGTTGCCTCCGCAAAGAAGAATGGGCCATAAATTTTGGATTTGGTCATTCCAAGCCACACGTTAACTTTTGGAGAGTCTCTGCCATTCTATGACTTCAGACGGTCTTTCATGGGACCAGATAATGAAAAAATTATGAAAATAAAATTATGAAAAAAATTTAGAAATTTATACATTTTTAACACATATTAAACATGATAAACATAAATAAAAGTGTGTTTTTAAAAAATTTGTCCGATTTCACTGAAATAGATAGTTAATTCTGGGACACCCTGTATATGAACTGTCACTGTATTAATAATATTTGTCATATGGACTATAGTCTGCCAATAAACCTTTTCATTTTCATTTTCATTTCATATATATATATATATATATATAAATATTATGATTGATATAAAAATATCTTATATGTTCAGATATATTTTGCTACAATAAATGCCTAAACCATTTGACTGTATTTTACTGAAAATCCTTATATCAAATAACTATTTCTTGCTAAATGGTGACTTCGCAAGTGTCCGAAGGGCACTAAATCAGTATGGCCCTTGGCGCCAGGAATCCTAAATCCGCCACTGTTGGGACTATAGTGGATTTAATTTTCCCAGAAGAGTTCCTTGTTGTATGTACAGTCTGTGTGTAACATAAAAGATCTCAGGGTACTATTCTGAGTTCTATCCCATATATATGGACCTTTTCCGTTCTATGGGCACCATTGAAATGAGAGAAATTAATATTTTTTAAACTTATTTTAACTTTTTAATGCATGCCCCATTTACCCTAAAATAAGTTTAAAAATTATTAATTTCTCTCATTTAATGGTGCCCATAGAACGGAAAAGGTCCATATATATATATATATATATATATATATATATATAATATATTAAGCAAACAACCACAGGGAAAAAGAAAAAGATCACGTTATTCTGTGATTTTACTGCATATATATATATATATATATATATGCATATATAACTGCAATGACCGCGCAGTATATAAATGAATAGAAACGACATAAGTGTTAAGGAACGTTTCTGCACACGAGAGAGAGATAACGAATAATGAAAAATGAGGCGAACCGCCCAGGAATCGAACCCAGGGCCTTCCAATTGCCGGTTGGATGCTCTACCATTATGCTACGGACCTCACTCAATCACAAATCGAAATTCTCCCACATAGGGCAGAAACCAATGCCCTGAGAGGGCACCCTCGCAAATCGTGAATATGCGCATATAACTGCAATGACCGCGCAGTATATAAATGAATAGAAACGACATAAGTGTTAAGGAACGTTTTCTGCACACGAGGAGAGAGATAACGAATAATGAAAAATGAGGCGAACCGCCCAGGAATCGAACCCAGGGCCTTCCAATTGCCGGTTGGGTGCTCTACCATTATGCTACGGACCTCACTCAATCACAAATCGAAATTCTCCCACATAGGGCAGAAACCAATGCCCTGAGAGGGCACCCTCGCAAATCGTAGTCCGTAGCATAATGGTAGAGCATCCAACCGGCAATTGGAAGGCCCTGGGTTCGATTCCTGGGCGGTTCGCCTCATTTTTCATTATTCGTTATCTCTCCTCCTCGTGTGCAGAAACGTTCCTTAACACTTATGTCGTTTCTATTCATTTATATACTGCGCGGTCATTGCAGTTATATGCGCATATTCACGATTTGCGAGGGTGCCCTCTCAGGGCATTGGTTTCTGCCCTATGTGGGAGAATTTCGATTTGTGATTGAGTGAGGTCCGTAGCATAATGGTAGAGCATCCAACCGGCAATTGGAAGGCCCTGGGTTCGATTCCTGGGCGGTTCGCCTCATTTTTCATTATTCGTTATCTCTCCTCCTCGTGTGCAGAAACGTTCCTTAACACTTATGTCGTTTCTATTCATATATATATATATATATATAGTGTTCTAAAATTACGTAGTAAACTTTTATATGAACGCAATATCTCACCAAAAATTATGGGATATTTAACAATTTTATTTCAAATACAGTAACAATAAGAAAAACAAAAAAAATTGTTTATTTTAGATGTTCAGTGTCTTCCTTCAACTTGCACATTGTTCACAACGTCCGACTACTGATCGATAGACATATATAATAGTTTACTACGTAATTTTAGAACATCCTGGATATACTCTCAGACCAACTCTGAAACATATATATATATATATATATATACCGGCAATTGGAAGGCCCTGGGTTCGATTCCTGGGCGGTTCGCCTCATTTTTCATTTATTCGTTATCTCTCCTCCTCGTGTGCAGAGACGTTCCTTAACACTTATGTCGTTTCTATTCATTTATATACTGCGCGGTCATTGCAGTTATATGCGCATATTCACGATTTGCGAGGGTGCCCTCTCAGGGCATTGGTTTCTGCCCTATGTGGGAGAATTTCGATTTGTGATTGAGTGAGGGCCGTAGCATAATGGTAGCGCGTCCAACCGGCAATTGGAAGGCCCTGGGTTCGATTCCCGGGCGGTTCGCCTCATTTTTCATTTATTCGTTATCTCTCCTCCTCGTGTGCAGAGACGTTCCTTAACACTTATGTCGTTTCTATTCATTTATATACTGCGCGGTCATTGCAGTTATATGCGCATATTCACGATTTGCGAGGGTGCCCTCTCAGGGCATTGGTTTCTGCCCTATGTGGGAGAATTTCGATTTGTGATTAATTGAGGACCGTAGCATAATGGTAGCGCGTCCAACCGGCAATTGGAAGGCCCTGGGTTCGATTCCCGGGCGGTTCGCCTCATTTTTCATTTATTCGTTATCTCTCCTCCTCGTGTGCAAAGACGTTCCTTAACACTTATGTCGTTTCTATTCATTTATATACTGCGCGGTCATTGCAGTTATATGCATATATATATATATATATATAACTTTTATATATATATATATAACGTAAAGAACGACGCTTTGTATAGGAGAATTACCCGCGCAAGATGAGAGCGAAAGAACGAAACAAATGAAAAAATGAGGTAACCACCCGGGAATCGAACCCGGGTTCTTCCGATTGCCGGTCAGATATGATAACCATTACACCACGGGCCTCACTCAAACAAATGTCGTAATTCCTCTACATACGCGCAGAAACCAATGCCCCAAAGGGGCACCCCTCGCATGCCGTAACATTATATACATTATAACTGCAAACACGCAGTATAATTAACGTAAAGAACGACGCTTTGTATAGGAGAATTATCCGCGCAAGATGAGAGCGAAAGAACGAAACAAATGAAAAAATGAGGTACCACCCGGGAATCGAACCCGGGATCGTTCTTTCGCTCTCATCTTGCGCGGATAATTCTCCTATACAAAGCGTCGTTCTTTACGTTAATTATACTGCGTGTTTGCAGTTATAATGTATATAATGTTACGGCATGCGGGAGGTGCCCCTTTGGGGCATTGGTTTCTGCGCGTATGTAAGGAATTACGACATTTGTTTGAGTGAGGCCCGTGGTGTAATGGTTATCATATCTGACCGGCAATCGGAAGATCCCGGGTTCGATTCCCAGGTGGTTACCTCATTTTTTCATTTGTTTCGTTCTTTCGCTCTCATCTTGCGCGGATAATTCTCCTATACAAAGCGTCGTTCTTTACGTTAATTATACTGCGTGTTTGCAGTTATAATATATATATATATATATATATATATATATATAATATATATATATATACACATTATGTAGTACTGTATATCTAAAATCCAAAATATTTGTGCAATCACTGCAACGGATGTAACGCGTAGGAAAAATTTATGTAATCATTCTTATATTTAGCGTTCAAGTTTGGGCGACAAAATTAGGAGTTAAATGATTCACATAAGCGATAAAAGTAGTGTAGTAAACCTTTGTCTATTAAACCAGAAGGACTCGATGACATTTTAAGAAATGTATTGCGGTACATCGTAAATTTTTGCCCGCGTGTGACGAATCATTTTTGCCCGCGTGTGACGAATCCAATGGTGACTTAATATAAGAGGAAATGTTTTAAATCAAGTCTCGCCTGTCTTCAATGGATTAATGCTTTTATGTAATTTAATTCTTTTGTAAATATAATAATAATAATAAATAAGTAATTTTCATGTTAAATAATTTTATATCCTTGAGTTGAATAAGATATGGAGACTTCAGTATGTCAGAGAACAATATAAACTAATTGACACGAAACTGCATGATCATTTATACACACACACACACACACACACACACACGAAGGGTTGACAAAGGTAAATAGACACCACGATGATTGTTCTCAAGAACAAATGGCAAAGCTCATTAATAGAATGCCAGAACATGACGTGTCAACGTTACATGACTTGATCCTCTGGATCCAGAGATTCTATCTTTAGTTTTAAATCGATAATTAATTAGTTTTAAATTGATAATTATTTAGTTTCGTAAAAATTGGTCGTTGCCAATTTCCCGGCAGTTTTTACATAAATTTCTTATGTTCTTGTGGTTCGGAACCCACGTAAAATTGTAGGTCCCCTCCGCCACCACGGAGGACATACACAATACACGATTACGAACACAGTTAGGTACACCAGCCATGAGTGGATCCTAGGATCTTTGTTGGTCTGAAACATTATAACATTATAATGCAAAGGGGAAAGCAACACGATTCTAAATATATTGATTCAATGAATCTGTTATTATTTATTGATTTTTATTATCAAATAAAAAGTTATGGAAAACCGAAGGTGTCTATTTACTTTGGTCAATCATATATATATATATATATATATATATATATATTAAAATCTCGTTGTAACGTATTTTGTGGGAGCTCTTGCATTTTTCTATTTTATACTAAAAATATTTTGGACTGAAATTAGTTAATACGTGTGGAGAAAAGCGAGGTAATAAAAAAAAACTGAGCCTCACCATATGTTACTAGTACGTATCTTTCATAGTTTGAAGAAGATTACTCGCCATTGTTCACACTTTTAACGCAACCCTACGATTACTTTGGAAAGTAGTCACACGCATTTTCTGTTTAAGTCTGTGAAAATGCAGTGGGTTTTTCGTGAGTTGATACTACAGTATTTTTCATAAATTAAATAAAATTATACTTCAGCATTTTAATGCACTATTTGCACGCTTTCACTACACCCTACTACCATACGTTTTACCATAGAAATTCGTTATAACGGAACCAGAAACTGTCTCGAGACTCCTAAAAGTAATACGCAAGACTGAAAAATACGCTATTATGAATTAACGTTATGTTACGATTTTATTATATTATTTATGTGAGATATCCAACGGAGATTTATGAAATGTACGTTAATCTAAAAAAAAAAGTTATTATAAAGCACGGTATAACGAGATTTTAATATATATATATATATATATATATATATATATATATATATATATATTATATATATCATATATATAACTGCAATGACCGCGCAGTATATAAATGAATAGAAACGACATAAGTGTCAAGGAACGTTTCTGCACACGAGGAGGAGAGATAACGAATAATGAAAAATGAGGCGAACCGCCCGGGAATCGAACCCAACCGGCAATTGGAAGGCCCTGGGTTCGATTCCCGGGCGGTTCGCCTCATTTTTCATTATTCGTTATCTCTCCTCCTCGTGTGCAGAAACGTTCCTTGACACTTATGTCGTTTCTATTCATATATATATATATATATATATATATATACAGATACACTGTGACCCGAAGAGCTCGTATAACTCATTATAGCCCGGAAGACAAAGAGATGACAGTAAATAGTGATTTTTCCATCATTTAAAAAGCCATTATTTCTTACGATATTATTAATAATGATCGAGTTTCAATTATGAACGTCACTTTTAAAATGAAGAAGTTACTCTTTTGTATTTTTTCCCCATATTTTACTCAACAATATCTGTATTTTGGTGTATCGTAGAAATCAGTATAATTCTAGTACAAAATTATGAACGTAAATTCCAAATATTAGAACGTGATGTGGACATTGCATTTACTCGTATAGTCTTATTTCAAAACGTTGGATACAAGGTTCGAATCCTTATAACAATAATTTCAAAAGGTGATTAAGAATAAGGGAGCTATGCAAACCTTATATAATAACTTCGCTAAATGACCTTCTTCATGCCACAGTTGGAGGCACTGGAATCTTAAAATTGTATTTTGTATTTACCCAAGCACTTAAGACTTCAAAAAAATGGGGGTGGCCTTGTAACGAGTGGGTGGTCCTTAAAAAGAAAAACAAAAATTAGAATCAACCAGAGTGGTGATATATTCAAATTTGCTCCAAATGTGATTTTTGACATATTACAATCTTGAAAAAGTGTCTTTCTTAAATAATGGTGATGTAATTTTCAGATTTAATGGCAGCAGAGTGTCATGGCGGCGAATTAAACAAAATTTTAACGATCCTTTCGTTAAAATGTATAAACGATTCGTCACTCCAGAACATCGTTTGCCAACCACTGACAACAATTTTACTTTGACGTTTCTTAAACCACTTTATCTCTTCATCAGAAAGGAGAAATTATATATATATATATATATATATATATATATATATAGTGATTCATAAGTCTTGTCCCAAAGTCGAGTGAGGACCATGGTGTAGTGGTTATCATATCTGACCGGCAATCGGAAGATCCCGGGTTCGATTCCCGGGTGGTTACCTCATTTTTTCATTTGTTCGTTCTCCCTCCTCATCTTGCGCGGGATATTCTTCTATACAAGCGTCGTTCTTTATGTTAATTATACTGCGTGTTCTTTGCAGTTGAAATGTGTGTGTATATATATATATATATATATATATATATATATATATGGGATGAATTCGTTTTCTTTTTCCTTGTGGGTTTGCAACATATATATATATATATATATATATATATATATATATATATAAAACAAACATTTATCTGTTTTCTTTGGAACTTTTTTCATGACCTGAGTGGCACTAAGCGTTATTTACTGGCACTCTTACGTCATACAAGTGTTTATTTCTGCTTTTGTTTTCCGGAATGCTTTATGATAATTCTGATCTGATTTTTGATATCCTAAATGAAGACTGATGACGAATATTGAAATATACAATATTGTATACGTTAATATAAAATGATTTTAAATTAAAAAATAGTTTTATATTTCAATGGATAACCTCGTAGGAACCAGTCGGTTTGTTGTTGTTTGGTGTTCTTTTGTACACGTATATATATATGCGCTTCGGTGGTGTAGTGGTTAGCGTCGCTGACTACGAATCCATCGGCCCCGGGATCGAGACCCGGTAACGGCAGCCGGCGCGCAGCAAAACCCAGCTGTTCATCCTTCCACACAATAAAGAAAGTGGTTGGTAGATAAATGGGTACCCCCGGGTGGCCTAGTGGTTAAGACGCTGGGCTGCTGGTGTGGCGTGGTTCGGATTCCACGTTAAACTGTAGGTCTAAGGTGTAGTGAACAGCTTGACCTTCGTCAGAATGAAAAATTCGGGAGGAAGCTAAAACTCTTGTTAATTATGTGCTAATCTTTTATTTTTCTGTCCCGCTGTACATAGGTATATTTTTGTCATCTCGCCTTCTCCCTTAATTCCCTGACGAGGTGTACTTCTGAATACACGAAAGACCTTTGAGTCATTTTTCTTTTTCCTTGTGGATTTGCATCATTCATTCATTTCACGTGTTTAATTGTGAAATTCATCCCATATATATATATATATATATATATATATATATATATATATATATATATATATATATATGCAAAGAAATCACAAAGCAACACGTGATCTTTTTAATAAGCAGAAAACCACAGGAAAAAGGAAAAGGAAACACGAAGTCCGAGCGCTTTCGTGATATATTCACATCTTCAGGGACAAGAAAGAAATATTTTTATTTCTTTCTTGTCCCTGAAGATGTGAATATATCACGAAAGCGCTCGGACTTCGTGTTTCCTTTTCCTTTTCCCTGTGGTTCTTTGTATATATATATATATATATATATGGTGATCCAAAAGTATATTAAATATTTTACTATTTTTACGAGATGATATTTCAAGTGAAAACCTCAGATATTAACATTTTCTTATGGATGTATGTGCGTTAACAAGTTTAAATTTAGCAGTTACAAGGTATCTATAGGTTAGAACAAACCTGATCCGATCGTGACATTTGGACCACCCTATTATATTATCCATATTCACTGTACGTTCCAAATACTAGCTTTTAATAAGGAAATCAACCGTTTAATTGCATGTTTACGTAGAAATTTAAGTGCCTTTAATTCTATTGAATTATGCATAGAGGGATTGTCAGTTACTGACTTTGACGTCGTTTAACTCAGTAAGACTAATTCCATCATGGCCACTGCAGGGCACCAATACACAGGTCAATTATGTATGGAATATAAATTTATGTTAATGACACATTAAATTCAGAAATACTCACATGAAATTTTTTATTTATTCATTTATTTATTGTTAATTTCCTCCGCAATTTTATGAGCTGGCAAGTGTTAGACATTTTCATGAATGGAAGAGACAGATTGTACATTGCGTAAATAATGCGTATTTTAGCGAAGGTTTGTTAATTGTATATATACCATAGTAATTTCGTAAATAATCTAAGGATTATTAGTCGACTCCAAATTTATATTTAGCCAAATTCTATCCTAAAATATAGAAATTATTTATCCGACTTGGATAATCTGGCTATAGGTCCTAGAAACTTTCGTGTTGTCCAAATATAATGTAATGCAACCTTTCAACCTTTTAACCTTTCAACCTTTCAGGTGTTCCGTGCGATGATTCTTCATTTGACGGAGGTCAAGCTCGTTGCCCTTCCTACTGCATAAAAACTTTTGAAAAATAAATAAACTCGTGACACCATTTCCCAAAATGACTTTGATCAACTCGATCGTAATGCTGCACATCTTGGTCAACATTTCTTTTTTGAAATGTTGTCTTTGGGTACAAGTATTTTCTTCCTTTTATTTTTGAATAATTCCACTCCCAGATTAGATCACTATTCCAACACGTAAAAAAGAAGTATAGAATAAAATATAAATGGTCAAGTGAGGTAATGCTTTTAGACGTGGGAGGAACCATCTCAAAATTGCTTTTACAATCACATATAAAAATTGCTTTAACAAGATTTATTTGATTACAATACCGCATTTTACACACACACACACACACACACACACACACACACACATATATATAAGCAAACAACCACAGGGAAAAGGAAAAAGAAACGAAATCCGAGCGCTTTCGTGATATACTCACTCGGATTTCGTGTTTCTTTTTCCTTTTCCCTGTGGTTGTTTGCTTATTAATAAGATCACGTGTTATTCTGTGATTATACTGCATATATATATATATATATATATATATATATGTGTGTGTGTGTGTGTGTGTGTGTGACAGTAAATTAAACAAATTTCAAAGATTTTTTTTAGCATTCATGATAGTTCCAGTGTGTTTGTTAAGTAAATACACACACACACTGTTCATGTAAGTAATACAGTGAAATCTCTTACACCGATGAAGGAGACACTGACAAAAGTACATTCGACTTCAAAAAATAACTTAACACTTTTATTTCAGTTGTGAAATAAACGTGTAAGTGTATTTTTGAAGCACACTGTATAATCCCAACTACTTAATGAAAGGAGACCCGCCTTTTGTGTCCATACTCTTAAGAAAATTACATAGTCATCATTCATGGTCATTCCCACGTCTCATCTTATATGTTAGACGATAAGACTCATCCATTTGTTAAAAATAAACTTAGTTAATTAAAATGAATTGCATGCACAAAATCGAATTTCATGAAGTCAACACTCGATCTTATGCGTGTATAGCCATTATTCAAGTTCGTCGCAGGTTCGCACCTTCATGCATTTAACCTTTTTAACGCCGAACATTTTTGTAGGGTTAAGTCTAAATGCGTGTATTTGAAACGGTACGTATTCGACCCAGTCGGCGTTAGAGATAGAGGGTTAAGATGCGAATGAATATGGAAGGTTTGTTTAATATTTCTACGTTAACTGACTAACTTATACGAGTGTGTATATATATATAAGATTTTAAGTGAAAATGACTTACTGTAACCTAACCAGACGCAGCCTAACCTAGTATAACCTACCGGGCATAATCTAACCCAACCCAACTTAATCAAATCGAACCTAACCTAATTTAAACTAACCTAATTGAGTTGCTTTACCTTTTGTAAGTTCAGAAATTTTGCGTTCGACTTTATGTAGATCGACTTTATGCAGATCAACTTTATGCAAATCGACTTTATGCATTTCTAAGTTGTTCCACTACACCAGTTAAAATCAAGTGATAATTACCTCCCATCAAATATTTCATTTGATTTGCTGACCTTATTTGAACGCTGTCTGATTCCAAGATGCTGATAATGCTGATAATGCTGATAATGTTTTGTGGTTGTTCAACCTCTATTTTAACGGCGAAGATCATGTGACGAAGGGGACCTACGGTTTTACGTGGGATCCGAACCACGGATCATCTGGACAAAGAGAATGATCACCCATCCAACTAACCCAGACTTATTGTCGCTTAACTTCGCTGATCTACGGGAAACGGTGTTGTGGCATGACCACAACGAAGTCCCTTCCAAGATTAGAAGAGAGATTAATTTGGAATCTTTTTGGTTTAGAATCTATAAGAAAATTTCAATTGAAGGATATAATACAGTTGTGCGAAAAAGTAAGTGAACCCACCCATTGTAACCGATTTGTATGGCTGTGGCTGGAGAAAGTTTTGTATCTACATATGACAAACTTTTTGCAAATCTGGTAACACTATCCTACTATTCGAAAATAGTTTACGCATGTATAATCGCACACAGAAACCTTTGTGTGGTCAGTTTTGAAAAGGAGGGCGCGCGAAAGTAAGTGAACCATTTATGTATCGTCATAAATTTGTTGAACGAAGGTGTTTTGCTTACATACTTTATTCCTTACAAGGTAGCATTCCTAATTTGAACGTAATGATATTATTTTAATGTGATTGATCACCTTTGTAATTAGTTTCCTTCGTATTCCAGGCATCATTTTGGTGCAGATAACGTATAGAGTATCGGGTTCATGCCTAGATCGAAGGAGCTCTCGAATGACCTACGGATGGCCATTGTCAATGCTCATACATCTTGGGAGTAGTATAAGAATCCATGTGTCAATAGTTCGTCAAATTATTTACAGATGGAAGGGCATAAAGGCGACAACAACCTTGCCCGCCCAGGAGTGGCGAATCACCGGAGATCTCACTCAGAATGATTAGGAGAGTCGTTCGTAAGGTTAACAGTAGGCCAAGAGTGACATCTAAAGACACGTTCATCGTTCCACAATACAAAAATCATGAACCGATCAGGAATAGATGGGCGGATCGCACGACAAAAGCCACTGTTGTCGAAAAGCCTCAAAGTCGATAGACGAAATTTCGCCCACCTGGACGACACCCTTACCACCTGGGAAAAGGTACTTTGAACGGATGAGACAAAGTCAGAGCTCTTTAGACATAGTGACAAACGTTACGTGTGGCGCAAACTGAATATAGCCTTCGAAGATAAGAACGTAGTGCCTACGGTAAAACACGGTGGAGGAAGCCTTATGGTTTGGGGGTGCTTTGCCGCTTCAGGGACTGGCAGTCTCCCCGTCATCGACGGAAAGATTGATTCGATACAGTATCAGCGGATCTTGGAAGAAAATGTCGCTCCATCCGTTCGTGATCCGCATCTTGGCCGTGGCTGGACACTACAACACGATAATAACCCAAAGCATACAAGTAATTCAACCAAGACCCTCTTAATGAAAAAGAAATATAGTGTCCTTAGGTGGCCTAACCACAGTCCTGGCCTCAATATGAAAGAGATGCTTTGGAGAGACCTGAAGCGAGCCGTACATACCCGAAAACCATCAAATATTACGCATTTGAGAGGATTCTACACAGAAGCGTGGTCAAAAGTCAAAAAACTTAAAATATCGAGATTCTTCATTTTCAGAACTGCTTCTTGCTTCACGCGAAAAAGTCACTCGACAAAATTAAACATTAATTAATATTTTTAATCTTTAATTTAACATTAACATAAATCAAAATGTGGTTTTATAAATTAATAGAAATGGTAATCGGCTTTGGAATTCTTTCCGATATATAAATCGTTCGTATACTGGACTCACAGTTATTAAAATAAGTTTTAATAATTTTAATTAAAAAAATGGGTATACATAAGTTAATGGCGTAGCACAAAGTGGCATGCTGTCCTTCTCTGTTTATCTATTTATCATTTATTTATCTATCTCTCTCTCTCTCTCTCTCTCTCTTTATATATATATATATATATATATATATATACACAAACTCAGAATGGTTCCCTGCACAGTCTGTGTTTAACATATATATATATATATATATATATATATATATATATATATATATATATATATATATATATATATATATATACAGTTTATATATGATGCACACACACACACACACACACACACACATTTATTTAACGTGTTTAAATGTGAAATTCATCATATATATAATAGTGATGGGACGATACCAAAGTTTTTAACGATTCCGATTCCGATTCCGATACCACTAAAAAGTCTCGATTCCGATACGATTCTCGATTCCGATTCCGATTAATCGTCCCATCACTAATATGTAACCTCTGGTTTGCTTCCGCCCGAATTGTTCATTCTGACGAAGGTCAAGCTTTTCACTCCACCTTAGACCTACAGTTTAACGTGGAATCCGAACCCCGCTCCACCAGCAGCCCAACGTCTTAACCACTAGGCCAACCACGGTACTCATTTATCTACCAACCACTTTATTTTATTGTGTGGAAGGATGAACAGCTGGGTTTTGCTGCGCGCTGGCTGCCGTCACCTGGTCTCGAACCCGGGACCGATGGATTCGTAGTCAGCGACGCTAACCACTACACCACCAAGGCGCATATATATATATATATATATATATATACATTATAACTGCAAACACGCAGTATAATTAACGTAAAGAACGACGCTTTGTATAGGAGAATTAGCCGCGCAAGATGAGAGCGAAAGAACGAAAAAATGAAAAATGAGGTACCCACCCGGGAATCGAACCCGGGATCTTCCGATTGTCGGTCAGATATGATAACCACTAAACCACAGGCCTCACCCAAACAAATGTCGTAATTCCTCTACATACGCGCAGAAACCAATGCCCCAAAGGGGCACCTCCCGCATGCCGTAACATTATATACATTATAACTGCAAACACGCAGTATAATTTGTTTCGTTCTTTCGCTCTCATCTTGCGCGATAATTCTCCTATACAAAGCGTCGTTCTTTACGTTAATTATACTGCGTGTTTGCAGTTATAATGTATATAATGTTACGGCATGCGGGAGGTGCCCCTTTGGGGCATTGGTTTCTGCGCGTATGTAGAGGAATTACGACATTTGTTTGGGTGAGGCCTGTGGTGTAGTGGTTATCATATCTGACCGGCAATCGGAAGATCCCGGGTTCGATTCCCGGGTGGGTACCTCATTTTTTTCATTTGTTTCGTTCTTTCGCTCTCATCTTGCGCGGATAATTCTCCTATACAAAGCGTCGTTCTTTACGTTATATATATATATATATATATATATATATATATATATATATATATATATATATATATATATATTAGGGTGCTTTGACCTTATAGAGTGAAATTTTCAAAACTGTAATTGTTTAGTTTCAACCCTCTCAATCTATGCACTTGACCGAGACACGGTATGCAAATCTTTTTTTTTTTAATCGATGAAGGTTTAGGAGTTGCGCAGAGCAAATGTTTATTTCTATAGCCCATACTGTCTAAATAATGATTAGTATCCCTATCGTGGTTAATGATTGGTGTAAAGGCGTTGCTACCCAGGTCCCCTCACCTGTTGTGTCAGCATTGAGTACTAGCCCCTCAAGGGGGTGATGTCTCAGGCCTTGCAAACACTCATTGTCGCCTGGTTCGTGCCACCAGGTCCCTCTTATTAATCAGGATTGGCTAAAACCCAGCAAAAACGCCAAAACCCAGCAAAAACCCAACTAGGTTTTTGCTGGGTAGTTGGGTTTCTGCTTTTTTTTGGTTTTGCCAACCCTGCTCTTAATGGCCTTGGTGAAAGCGTGACGATGATCTTCAACAGCCTGCCGGAGATACTATTTTTGCTCCTCATTCCTGGTAAGTGAAGAGTTCAATTCTTGAATAAAGGCACCTCCTTTCTCTGCCAGGTCATTCACAGGTCTAATATTGAAAACCTGAAAGTCGTTGTCGTTTGTCCAGCTGGTAGGATCCTTCTGGAGGAAAGAGGAAGGCACACCGAGAACGTCGAACAGGTCCTTTGTCTTTGACGTAACAAAGTCTTCTACTTTCTTCCCCGTAGCATCTGGCACCAGCACTCGGCAGGGTAGATCCTCCGAGCCTTCTTTAGTGTTCATTGCTTCTACCATTTTTCTCTTGGTGTTCAGCGACAGGCGAGAATCAAAGAAAGCCATTCCAACCAAAGGTTCACTTAGGTACCAGAGATGCTTGTCGAACGAAGACACTGGGGCTACTTCGATTGTTGGATCTGTGTACTGCTGAAAGCCTTGTAGGAAACGTAGGTCATTCACCGCAGCTAATGCAGGGAGCGGGCACTGAATCCGTACTTTAACGTACAGCTTGCATATGAACACGTTTACGTCACGTAGGTGTCCCCACATTGTGTCCGGAAAGGAAGGCGCGCGAGACATCGATGTGGAAGATCTGTGGGACTGATGAAATTGCTCTCGAAATATCCACATTTTTAGCGAGTACAAAGCCCTTACCATCCAGCGTGCGCGATGAACTGCTCCTGGCGTCCGAAACCGCTGACCGTGAGGAAGTACACCACCAAGAAAGATGATGCCTAGTTCCAGGAACTCCTTATAGTCATCCTTTGACAACTGCTCCCGAAGGGCACTCTTTACGAACTGTATGATCTCTTCTTTCCAGTCCATGATCATATTCGCGGTGACATCGTCCGCTCCAGTCTTAAAGTCATCTTAACAAATATTTGACCAGTAGTTTCGGAAGCTGTCGGAGATCGCGATGTTTGGGGCTTCTGGACACATCTTGTAAAACCATAATAAAGACTTTCTGGAAGATTAACTCATTAATATGGTAGCGACAGGCGATGTGAAGCACGTCCTCGTTCAACGTTTGTTCCACCAGAGTACATACACTACTGCGCAGGACTGTATTTGAAGCAGTGGTACTGAAACAAAGCCCCTTCACTCGTTCACGAAGATTCCATTCGTCAACTGTTTCCAGGAGCTTGTGTGCCGTTCCTTCTGCCTTGGAGTTCGGTAGCTTGGGGAAGGCAAGCAGCTTTTGGATGTTTTCTCCGGACACCAGAATAGGGAGACGATCTACCTGCTTGCGGCCAGTGAGGTCTGATATCATTTTCTCGTCCCAGTGCAAAAGAAGGGGAACGTCAAGGAAGAAAGAACGCTGGATTTCCTCCGCAAGAGCTCGTTGGTGTCTGATCCTCTGAGCCTTTATGGCGCTTGGACTCAGAGAGTTAACTCCCACCTGTTGACCGAAGGACACCAGGATATGTGCTGCCTTTGTGTCGTTAGTCCGGGTCCGGTCTAGGGTAGATGCCACCCCAAGAGAAATAGCAACTTTGTCTTTCCTTCGTTTGGGAGATGGAGGCGAGATTTCCTCGCTTTCAGCTCGGGCCGCTTGCCGTTCCTCCCTCCTTGGCAGTTGTTTGTCCACTCCCACCATCCGTCCTTGGCGTCCCGCCTCCCGTTGCGCTAGCAGGAAGTCTGTGTCCTCTTGAATCTTTATTAGATTCAGAACTTGTTGATGAGCGACGTTGAAGAGGTTGGAGAGCTCCGCTTGGAACTCCTCTCGTCGTTTGATGGCCGACGCTGATTTCCGGCTGATACTTTTCTTAAGTCCTTGCCACTCAGAGTAGAGTTTCCCAAGCTTGTTGATGATGTCTCGCTTGTAAGATGTGGGAATCTGCGCTTTTTCACGAACGTTCAAGATCTCGCGTGTCGTTATAGTAATGCGTGTCTTTACAGCAATTTCTTTTCCTCACTGTGGTGATGAAACAAAAGGAAAAGGCTTTCGTCTTTTGAGAAAAGCTTGTCTCTTGAGAGTTCCGAGCTGGCTGTCCCACAAGTCACAATTTAGTTTTTGATTGCGTAATTAATGCTTTCGCCATTATTTATAACCTGAAAAGTGGAAAGTAAAGAACGTCACGTCACGAAACACGAGAAAATCAAAATACATTCTTCATTACCAAAATGGCGCCGCTTAACTGTAAGCAAAGCTCTCTCTGCTGATCGCTACTGCCATCTGGTGGCTGAAACGTGTATTAACGTACTTCCGTTAGTTCATCCTGATATTCCTCAATAGACCTAATAAGTTGTAAATGGTGAATGTTTAGTGCGCGAAATGGAGAAAAATGGCAGGGTCAGCGATTTAAATTTCAAAAGTTCCCTTTTTCGAAGCACCTATATATATATATATATATATATATATATATATATACAGGCCCTCTCAGAGGTCCAGAGAGGCCCAGGCCACTTCCAGCTTTTGAGGCCCATAGCTAATCCCAATTATTACTTTCACTGCAAAACATTATATTCAAACCTGAAAGTTTCTAAATTTGAGGCTCCCCTTAAGCTTGAGGACCAGGCCAAATGGCCCTCCTAGCCCCCATCTGATAGGCCCTGTGTGTATATATATATATATATATATATATATATATATATACACACACACACACACACACACACACAGGGGTTGATACATATATATAAACACCTATAACGCACTCGACGCTGACATGACGATCAAGGCATCCGACGACTGTAATAACAGGGTCAGCCGCCAGATATGAACTCCATTGAACATGTGTGACTCCCTTAGGTCGGGCAGTGAGGAAAACGTTCAATAAACTCGCTTCCAAACAAGATTTGATTGACATTTTAAAGTCGAAGTGGGACAAAATTCCGCAAGAGAAAATTTCAAATCTCATTAAATTTATGTTTGTCTGCATTTCTGCGTTAAAAGAATCCCAAAGAAAATCAACCAAGTACCGAGTCATGTTTTTATTATTAAATAATAAACTGTTGTGAACAAATGTGTCTTTATATATGTATGAACCCTTTAAATATATATATATATAAAGACGTTTTTATAAGTAAAAGGTCGTTTGAAGTCTGCGAGTTCTTTTCAGACTATCAGAAGCATCAACATGGAAATTTTAGCACCAATAATTTTCCTCTTGTTACACTATCGGAGCTACTAAATTTATCCGAAATACATAGACGGTACATGTATTTTAATTTTTAGTGAAACTGCGTGTTTCATTATTACGTCGACTGCAAGCAATATTTAAAATTTTTATCTTACTTTTTGAAGGTCTCGCTCTCAAAAAGAATTTTCTATATACGGTATAATATCCTCTTTTGTGTATTCACACACTAACTTCTGTTATGCAGAAAGATAGCTTTTTATCGCCAGTTTCAACAATGGCGTTCCTTATCGTCTTTAACAATTCTATCCTCTTGATTTTTAGTACTATTATTATTTAAGTAATAATTTTGGGTCCTCATTCGAAGACCTTCAATCGCAAATTGCGGTTCAGTCGAATTTAAAATTTTCCATCAAGTCGAAATGGCGGCGAGGTGGCCGAGCTTACATTTCAACGTCTATTTATCGACAACGTTTTTGGGTATTAAATTAAGTCAGGTTAGATTATACATAGATTAAGGTTATAGATTAAGTTAGTTTATTAGAATGTTGGTGAAATTCTACGAAGTATTTATAGGTCCGAGGTGGGTAAAAATTATAAGTTTATTTACGTTCTTTGGCCCGCAATATTCGTTATTCTAACGCGCTATACACCACTCATATATGTTTATTTAACATTCATTATTTACCTGAATCGTTTCACACTCATGAGTTCGTTGCAACAGTTGTTTACATTAACAACTTTTACAAGAGGGAGAAACATGACTTTGTTAAACTGTTCTGTTTGTATGCATAAGGGCTTGTTTTCTTGGTTTCTTCAGCCATTTCATTCTTTATCTGTTTATTCTAATAACAAACATTTAAAATAATTCCACGCTATTATTTTTATTATTATTACTATTATTATTATTATTATTATTATTATTATTATTAGTAGTAGTAGTAGTAGTAGTAGTAGTAGTAATAACTAGAGTTATTTTGACCATGCAGTTTTAAAATTAAAAAATAGGGTTTTGTACATACAGGGGTTGCCGCGAATTTTGAAACCAATGCACTGGCTCCAGAGTTCGCTCCCCATTGCAATGTGAACATTTCGAACAGTTGTAAATTATATTTTTCCATCGATATACGTATATATATATATATATATATATATATATATATATATATATATATATATATGGAATGACCGTGCGTTGTTTTTGTATGAACCGACGTGATGTTAATGCTTGCGACTCTTACTCGGGAAGTTTTGGCTTCGAATCCTGAGGGAGCCATTTTTATTATATACTCGTATATATATGTGTGTGTGTGTGTGTGTGTGTGTGTGTGTAGAGAGAGAGAGAGAGAGAGAGAGAGAGAGAGAGAGGGATGTTGCCTGTAGGCCTTCTATTGGATGCAATTAGATTAATTAATGTAATTTGCTTTGCTTAAGGGATCACTATTTGAATGTCATTAACAAAAGGAGATTAATAAACTTCGTTGTTTTAATTTAATTAACAAAACAAAGAATGATAAATGAATAACGTTATAAAGCTTGAATTGAAATAGGCAATTACATATGCTGGTTGAATTATTATCGAGATTAAATACTAATTACATATATTGAAGGACAAATGTTCAGTAACTTATTAAATGAATTACAGGAAGGCGCGCGAAATGAATTTGAATATTTACGGTTATAAAGGGAATACAACTATGCCCAAACGAAGGCCTGTTACAATAGTTGTTACATGGCAGAAGTCCCGCGTGTTACTAAGAGGGTTGGAAAGAATCTTGACTTGGAGTTCCTCAATTCGGGGTGTCATGTGTGGTTCCAATGCGCTGTCTCTGATTGAGGACAATGAATGCCTTATTTGAGGCAGGAGAAAACGGCTTCGATGTGACAATGAATTTGTGAAGGCATGCAAATGAATGAATGCCTGTAGATGTCGCTGAGGAAGCGCCTGAAGTAGTGTTACTATATAAGGTCTTTTCCCAATGACCGCGAGGGAACGATGCAAAGAAACCAAGAGCTGAAAGTAGGTGGGAGACAAGTGGTCCTGTTGTCTGTAGGGCCATTACTGTAGGGAAATGGAGAGCCAAATTACAAGTGCGCCTCGGCATGGGAAAAGAGGGAAACCGTACAAGTGGAGAAGTGGGGGATCCTCAGGATGGGGAGAGGGGAAGCAGCTGGGAGATCCTTAGGAGTAGAAGAAACTTGCTGAGTTGAGACGCAGAGGAATGGGGTTAGAGTAGGAACCAGAGCGGATGAGGGAGAAGGACGATGTTTATTTGGAGGGCTAGGGGAACTGGACGAAGTTCACGTCCGGTGGTCGCAAATCGTCGTGATGCTGCCGCCGATAAATGAACTCCGCTCATGACGAAGGGGAAACAAGGGCGTCGTTCTAGTTGCAAGCAGAATGTAGCAGTTGGCGGGCGTTGCACCAGGGTGTTGCAAGCAGAGGGCGTCGCATGTGGCGGTCGTTCCACCAAGTTGATGCAAGCAAAAAGTGAAGATGGTGGGGGGTGCGTTCCAACGAGCCATGGGTGATGCTCTGCATGATAATTGGTTGTTGAGGTGCTTGCTGGTTGCAGTGTGCTTGCTTGATTGCCTGCCTGCTGAGAACGCTTTTGAAGACCCCTTGTAGGGGTTGGAGGAGGAAAAAGACTGTGTGGCTCAGGTTGGGTGCCTTTTGAGTACATGGACGCGTCGCGTGCGAAATGAATTTGAATGTTTAAGTTGAAAATGGAATGACAATTACGTCCAAGCGAAGGACCTGTAACAATGGTTGTACACATGGTGGAAGGTTCGCGTGTGACTGAAGAGGATTGGAAAGAACCTTGACTTGGAATTCGTCGATTCAAGGTGCCATGTGTGGCTCCAATGTGTTATCTATGGTTGAGAATAATGAAGGCCTTATAAGTGAGTGAAGTTATATGAGGTAGGAATAAAACGGCTTCGATGAGACAAAGAATTTGTGAAGGCATGCGAATATATGTAACTGAATGTATATTGTAGATGTCGTTAACGAAGTGCCTGAAAAAAAAAAAAAAAAAATATATATATATATATACACACACACACAGTAAGTCCTTACTTGTAAGTCTTTACAGTAAGTCCTTATTTGTTGTTACACAAATCGTGAAAACCATCGTTTATATCGAAATCGTGTAAATCAAATCCCATTTTCCCATAGAGCTAATGTATTATAGGGCAGCGATTCTCAACAGGGTGTCCGTAAGTTGACTAGATTATATTCAGTAAAACAATTTTTTTTTCCCTTTTTTTGTGGTGGCTAATTTTAACCTCTAACCGATAACATTTTCGGTTACTTGAAACTTTAAAAAATAAACATTTTGAAACGATTTATTTCGTGTTTTCGTGAGTCTTTTATCGTCTTTTCCACGCGTTTCTCGATCGTTCGATTGAAATATTAGAATTTGGGTTGCTTAATGGTTTTGTTTATTTTGTTAGAATAATATTATAATTTTATTGCTCATGAAAACATCATTGCAAAAACCTTACAATAGATTGTTAATTAAAATTACAGGTACCTAACTTCTATCTGTCTGCTTAAATTGTTTGGATCACCTGAAGATCAGGGACCCCAGCCTTTGTTAGTTAGCTTTATAAGGCTAACTAACGAAAATATCACGACTTACCTAACCAATCGTCAAGGGCGTACAGTTGACCTAACGATTGGTTAGGTTAAGTCGTGATATTTTCGTTAGTTAGCCTTATAAGGCTAACTAAAGAAGGCTATGGGCCCTGATCTTCAGGTGATCCAATTGTTTTTATTTATTTAAATATAATATTTTCATTGTTCATTTCTATTTTCTTATATATTAATAATGGAAAATGAAGCACTGACTTGTAACTTAATACTATTTCATTGTTATTTGTTTTTTTTTTTATGTAAACAGAACAGTGGTAAGTTTCACGAATTTTTATTACATTTTTTCTCCGACTTTGAAGTATAAATCAAGACTAAAAAACTATACTAATCTGGATACCTCAATTTGTCTATATGCTACTTAATCATAATGCAAAAGATAATTTTTGGGGAGGGGGGGGGGCACAAAAATATCAAGATTTTGATAAGGGGTCCGCAGTACAAAAAAGGTTGAGGAACGCTGTTATAAGGGATAAGCGTGTTCTGCTCAAGAATTTTTGACAAGAAAAATTAAAATAGATGGCTATATACAAGAATTATATAGAACGTAATACTTATTATGCACGTACATTAATAATACAGGGTGTCCCATAAGTCTGGAAACATAGGGTAAAATAAGTAATTCATGTTTTTCCGTTTATGCAAGTGCCCATGATGTCTTTGAGTAAGGAAGAACGCATCCAGGTAATTCTGCTCGTAGGAAATCGGAGTCAGAGGGAGGTCGCTGAGGAATTTAACAGATTGCATCCGGACCGCGCGCGGATAACACACAGCTGTGTCGGCAAACTTGTAGCAAAGTTCAGGGAAACGGGATCCATAGGAGATAAACCACGCAGGGGACCTCCGAGGACATCCACCGACGATGATACAGCCCCTACCATCCTCGCTCATTTCACAAACCGTCCCCAAAAGTCTCTTCGGCAGTTGTCCGCTGAGACAGGAGTGTCGAAAAGCAGCATCCACCGCATTCTTCAAGCACTCAAATGGCATCCTTACAAACTTCAAATCCTGCAGAAATTAAGCGAAGATGATCCAGACCGACGGATGGAATTTTGTGAATGGGCTACGGAACAATGTGCTCAAAATGCCAATTTCCCGTCCACCATTCTGTTCAGTGATGAGGCTGTTTTTTACGCAAATGGTGAGGTGAACCGACAGAACACCCGCTACTGGTCGCAAGACAACCCTCACTGGTTACTGCTTCAAAGGAACAAGGTGTCGCTCGTGTGATGGTACGGTGTGGCATTTGGAAAGCCCGTATCATAGGCCCCTTCTTTTTTGATGAAACTGTCACAGGAAACGGCTACTTGCGTATGCTCAACGAGGAAGCATTCCCCAGTGTCTTGAACACAGATAGGGATTTCCCAACATGGTTCCAGCAGGATGGTGCTCCTGCCCATTACAGCATCCGGGTAAGAGAGTGGCTGCACCGACAATTCCCTGGTCATTGGATAGGACGTCGAGGGCCTGTGGAGTGGCCGGCGAGGAGCCCCGATCTCACCCCGTTGGATTTTTATCTCTGGGGTCACTTGAAGCGTTGATCTACGCGGAGAAAATTCAGAGTGTTGCACATTTGCGGGAACGCATCATCGACGCATGTAACATCATCACTCCTGATACCATTCGCCGTGTGTTTGCTGACTGGATATCTCGTCTGCATTCGTGTATCAATAATAATGGTGGTCACATTGAACACGTTCTGTGAATAAAAGCCGTTTTTATTGCCGTTTTTATCATTTTGCCCTATGGTTCCAGACTTATGGGACACCCTGTAGAATATAAAATACATTATGTAATTAATTCTGTACATACTGTACTTACCAGAGATGGCTCCAAAGACTGCTTAAAGTGGAACTTCATCCTTCTTGGCAGAGCTGGGCACTTGCGGTTTTTTTTGCGGTACTGCGGTACTGCGGTACTACCGTGTTGGTCGGTACCGCGGAAAGTACCGCGGGAAATTTGAATGCGGTAGCGGTACTGCTGTACTTTCAGCGATCCTTTGCGGTACTGCGTTATGCGGTACCGGTTTGGTAGTGCGGTAGTAGTACCGCAGTACCGCAGTACCGCAAAAAAACGGGCAAAAAAACGCAAGTGCCCAGCTCTGCAGTTCTTGGGGCTCCTCCTGGGTGAAGCTGAGGTTGATGGTGAGGTTGAAGGTGGGTTCTGGGGTGTTGCGGGAGTTCTTTCAACCTTCTTAAAGTAGGTAAGCAGTGATGTCTGCATACCCCTTTTTTTTATTCTTGGTACACCTCCCTGTAGCGGTGACAGATTTTCCGAACCCCCGCTCCATGTTGGGGTCATTCTCCATTGCAATTTCCTTTGCCGCATTGAGGTGTGAGAATAAATCTGACACTTGTTTCGTGGATAGCTGCTTACAGGGTGGCGATGTTACTTTTTCATCTTCCTTCCCCTCTGCTCGTTCTTACTGCAGCTGTACCACTTGCTGCGCCGAAGAACGCCTCTACATATTTACATATAAGTGAGCGCAAATAGTTCAGCCAGCCGATTGGTCGTTTTTTAAATCGCGTAAACGCGGATCACGGTCACGTATACCGAATAACGTTTCCTATTTTATAGGTCGTGTATAAGCGAATCCGCGTAAATCGAGTTCATGTATAAAGAGGACTTACGCATATTATGAACGTAAAATTCGCTTTTATTTATATTTAAACTTCCTTTGTTATTAAATTAAAAAGACTCATAAATTATATCAATTGTAAACAAAATTTATTCATTTTTCTAAAATATTACAAACCAAATAATAATAATAATAATAATAATAATAAATAAATAAATAAATTGTTTTGTAAAACTTAAACAAAACATTTTGTATAAGCAATTTTTTTGAATTATTATTATTATTGTTATTATTATTATTATTATTATTATTATTATTAAAATGTATATGCTCAAAAAATATTTTAATGTGTTGTAGCAAAATAAAGAATTTATCGCGCATGTAAACAAACATATAAAAAAAAGTCATTCATTTAAAGAGAAATTGACAGATGGCATAATTATGCCAAATATGCCAAACTTTGGCTTACAGTTTTTTTTTATATTACGTCTCTATAAATGTGTTTACTTCGACTGTTCATCTTCGTCCTAGAAATGATTAAGAACTCATGCGAGTACTCCCTAAAAAAAAATTGGAAACGTAGAAAATGGAAGAGACGTCGTGGGAGTATAGGATGTATGATCGATATGATAATTAAAACCCACTCTAATAGACAGAGTTTATTTCCACAACAGTTTCGATGCCCACTGGCATCCTCTTTGAGTGGATACAGAAAAACGAATGAACCAAAAACAAGAGGGAAAACTGTCCAAGGACCATTAAGAAATTCGTACCTAGGTTAGATCCCGTTCTCCGACACTGGAAGGACATTTTTATTAAAGGGACACGCTTATAAGTACATTCGCACAAATTTAAAACTATATTCTTGTTCTATACATACAGATTCTATTATTTTTTACATAATTATTACTTTTATTATTAAATTTATTACATTTAATATTGCATTATTATTTATTACAGAAATTATAAATTTATTATTACATTGATTATTACACTGTTGTTTTTATGCCCCTCGGGAACCTTCAGTTAACCAAAAAAATATGTGAGTTTGCCTTACATTGCCGGCTTAGAAAGAGTAAAACTGTTGACGAACGATTTTAAGTTTGCTTTGGCGTTCAAATATTCGTCTACCATGAAAAGTAAATTGGTTAGGAATAACGTTGCAAAATAGGAACAAGCCTGTGTCTACAGCATTCCCTGTAAAAGTTGTGATTTAGTATGCGTAGGAGAAACTGGAAGAAATATTGAAACCCGTATTAAAGAACACAAATATGCCTTCAGAAGTTGTAATACTAATAATGCCATTTTTTTTATCACGCCAACCAAAATAATCGTGCTATAGATTGGGAATCAAGTAAGGTACTTTATAAATGTAATAATTATGTCAAAAGAAAAATAATAGAATCTGTATGTAGAGAACAAGAAGATAATTTTAATTTGTGCGAAGGTACTTATAAGTTTGACCCTTTAATGAGATTCTTGGTCAAAAAATCCCTTACGGCGTCCCTTACCTAAGTGTGAATTTCTTAAAGGTCTCTGGATTGTTTCCTTACTCGCTTTTGGTTCATTCGTTTTTTTTTTTTTTTTCGGTAAAATGTAAATGGAATAATAAACGTAAATGTAAATGTAATAATAGAAGTAATAAATGTGGAAATAAATATAAATGCAATAAATGTAATAATAAAGGTAATAAAATAAATGTAATAATTAGTGTAAAGGTAAGAATAAATGTTAAAAAACGTAAATGCAGTAATTGTCAAAATAATAGAATCTGTATGTATAGAACAAGAAGATAGTTTTAATTTGTGCGAATGTACTTATAAGCGGGACCCTTTAATAAAAAAAAATGCCCTTCTGGGGTCGTGGGAACGGGATCTAGCCTAGGTGCGAATTCCCTAATGGTCTCTGGATTGTTTCCTTCTCGCCTTTTTCATTCGTTTTTCGGTTTACAATTTCTGTATAATAAACAACAGTGTAATAATCAATGTAATAATAAATTTATAATTTCTGTAATAAATAATAATGCAATATTAAATGTAATAAATTTAATAAATGTAATAATTATGTAAAAAAATAATAGAATCTGTATGTATAGAACGAGAGGATAGTTTTAAATTTGTGCGAATGTACTTATAAGCGGGTCCTTTTAATAAAAATGCCCTTCCAGTGTCGGGAGAACGGGATCTAACCTAGGTACGAATTTCTTAATGGTCCCTGGACTGTTTTCTCTCTTGTTTTTGGTTCATTCGTTTTTCTGTATCCACCCGAAGAGGATGCCAGTGGGCATCGAAACTGTTGTGAAAATAAACTCTGTCTATTAGAGTGGGTTTTAATTATCATATTTTGACCTTCACATAGAAAAAAAGTGAAATTTTTGCATTTATGGATGAGCGAGTCAACCTTTACATATTTTAGGAGTTGGTTTAGCTTATATTAGGAACAGGCGATTATTTTTATGTTGAAATAAAATAAAATAAAAAGTTTGTATATGACGTAACCAGATTTTACTGTGCCTCTCTCTCTCTCTCTCTGCTCCCCACGATGGTTTGGTACCCAAGTTAGCTGATAACGCATGTTGTATGCATCATTATAGGCGCTCCAATCACAATCGAGGATCTATTAACGCTTAGCCTAATGTACAGTTGTCACACAAGCTAACTACTAATTTTCTAGAAAACAGAAGTTAGTTATTGGTTTTGTTTAACCTCCTTCGCAACATCTAAGGTCATAGGAGGGGACCTACAGCTTTACGTGGGATCCGAACCACGCGTCGCTGCATAGTCTGGACGCAGTGGACGGTCTCCCATCCAACTACTATCCGACCCAATGTCGCTTAACTTCGTTGATCAACGGGAAGCAGTGTTACGACATTGGCTACGAGACGTAGCCCAAGAAAACGGATATTATGTATAATTTTGCATTACCCATACCATTATATTAACACCAGAAAAATAATAGGAACAGTAGCTTTTACATGTGAAGCCTGAGCTTAGGTTGTAAAAATAGCCCTTGCGTAATGTAAACACAGGTTGCTAAGGGTACCTCGTGCAGTTGTGCTCGTAACATAGCAGCATTTACCCGTGATTGGGCAACCAAACTGTTGTCTGAGTGAAAGGCAGGTAGCTCGAAATCCTGGGCTTGCAAACAGACCTTTCATAATGTCATCGTACAATTCCATCTGACAAATAGACAAGAATCTAACCATCGACCATGCAGGAAAGCCGTCATTGGTCACAGAACGATTGGTCACCATCATTGGTCACAAAAGTCCTTTGCTCGCCAGGTGAGACTCAATCTACGTACAAATATTAATTTGTCACAACGAACAACTCGACATTATCCGCAAATATTGAGTCACAGTGGACATGTAGCCTAGTGAAAGCCCCTGCTTACAGCTGCTAATTTAAACCGAAGACATAGGTCAAGATAATGATACGCAAGTCTATGGCATTTTACGGTTACGAGTTACGGATTGAGCAGTTTTACGGGTTCTTTTGTTTTCGAATCTATCTCATTTTAGTCGATTTTAGAATAATGGTTGTGGGCAGTGATGTGAAATACAAAAAATTAACTGATATTATTCACCGAAGAACCTTCTCGTACTCCAAGATACATATTCATTTTAAACCATCTCTTCCCACTGAAATAGTTGTGGGGATCCCTTCGCTGGCACGGGGCCCAAAACTTCCCGAGATAGCTTTTTAAATTGCCCGCCCGACAATCAAAACTCAATTTAATAACTAAATTACTAAAGTAAACGAAAAAATATTATAGTAAACAGCTTGTTCAACATGTCGATTTGGTAGTACTTATATTTGTGAACAAATCTTCTCAGCGGTGAAACTCATAAAACATCAGCACCGATCACGACTGAATGAATACAACTTGTCCTACGTTATGCGGTTAACAATAACTAGTTTGACGCCAGATATAGATAAACTGGTAGAGTGAAAACAGCCACAAGCAGCGTATTAAATTAGGTTGGATTTTAGCAGTCTAGATTCTACATACAAATAAATGGATCTTTTTGGTTTTACGGCCGGCATTAAAATCAAATAAAATCTACATTATTCTACTTCTTTTGACCTTTTTATTACTATTCAGTACATTTTAACTTGGGGAAAAACTAACCTAACCTAACGAACCTAAATTTAGTTAGTTTTATTTTTTAGGTTTTGGGGGGAAATTGGAAATGTTATGTAAAATTCCATTGAATAAGTCTTTCACTGTCTTTTTGCCTTCTCATTGGTTAAGGTTAAGTTAGGGTTAAGTTAGGTTAGGTTGGTTAGGTTAGGTTAGGTTAGTTTCTCCAAGTTAAAATGTACTGAATAGTAATATTGTACAGCACCCTACTCATATCCCCGATCGCCTTGGAGATGCGCCCAACATTCTGGATTTATTTCTTACCTCTCATCCTCCGCCTTACTCTGTGAAACTTTTCTCTCCATTGGGCAAATCCGACCACAATCTTATATCTGTTTCCTGTCCTATCGCTCCAATTCGGCCTTTGGATCCTCCCAAGAGGAGGCGCCTTTGGCACTTCGGCGCCGCTGATTGGGAGGCCCTTAGGCAGTACTTCTCTGATTTTTCATGGAATGATTACTGCTTCCGTGGCCGTGGCTCTTCTGGGTGTGCTGAGAGCATCACAGAGGTGATTCTCTCGGGCATGGAGGCGTACACTCCATATTCTATTCCTACTACTACTGCAAAAAAACCTTGGTTTAACTTTACTTGTTCTAATGCTATCCGCAACAGAGAGGAGGCTTTCAGAAGGTACCGTCGCCATCCAACTCTTGACTCTCACTCAGCTTATATTTCTGCCAGGTATCGTGCAAAATCTGTTCTTCGACTCGCCAAAAATTCCTTCATCTGACAAAAGTATGAAAATCTATCCAATTCTAATTCTTCTCGCTCTTTCTAGCATCTTGCTAAAATCTCTTCAACAACTTTACTTCCTCTTCTTTCCCTCCTCTTTGCCATTCCGACGGTACAGTTGCCGTCTCTTCTCCTGACAAAGCTGAACTCTTCGTTCAAACTTTCGCTTACAATTCAACCCTGGACGATTCCGGTGTTGTTCCTCCATCTTCTCTCCCCTCTGACTTTATTATGTCTGAAATTAGAATCTCTTATAAAGATGTTTTTTCTACCCTATCTGGGCTCAACTCTACGAAGGCGTATGGTCCTGATGGGGTTCCTCCTGTTGTTCTTAAGAATTGTGCTTCTGTGCTGACACCCTGCCTAGGCAAACTCTTTCATCTTTGTCTCTCCTCTGGTACTTTTCCTTCTTGCTGGAAGTTCGCTTTCATTCAGCCTGTCCCAAAGAAGGGTGGCCGTTCTCAACCCTCCAACTATCCTCCAATTGCTTTGATTTCTCGCCTTTCCAAAGTTTTTGAAGCTATCCTTAATAGGAAGATTCTTAAACACCTTTCTTCTCACAATCTTCTTTCAGATCGTCAGTATGGATTCCGCAAGGGACGCTCTACTTGCGAACTTCTTGCATATCTCTCTGACTGTTGGTCACCCTCCTTTCAGGATTTCGGTGAAACTCTTGCTATTGCGCTAGACAATTCAAAAGCTTCCGATAGAGTTGGGCACAAATCTTTAATTTCGAAACTGCCCCCCTTCGGTTTCTATCCTTCTATCTGTGCCTTCATCTCTAATTTCTTTTCTGGCCGATCTATAGCTACAGTTGTAGATGGCCATTGTTCTTCTCCTAAAGCTATTAACAGTGGTGTTCCTCAGGGTTCTGTCCTGTCACCCACTCTTTTCCTTTTATTTATTAATAATCTTTAATTCGCACTTCCTGTCCTATTCACTCCTATGCCGATGATTTCATTCTTCACTTCTCCACTCGCTTCCCAAAGGGTCCCTCACAGCAGTCGCTTCATGATTCGCGTGGGCTATGGTACACCTGACTTCTGATCTTTCTGCATATCTGATTGGGGCAGAGAAAACCTTGGGGCTTTCAATGCCTCAAAAACTCAGTTCTTTCATCTGTCTACTCGTCACAATCTTCCACACGACTATCTCCTTACCTTCAACAACACTCAACTCAATCCTTCCTCTTCTCTTAACATTGTTGGCGTTTCCTTTTCTCGTGATCTTTCCTTGAAAGATCACATATACTCTCCTTCTAAAACAGCTTCTAAGAGGTTAGGTGTGCTGTACCGCCGTTTCTTCACCCCCCACTCAGTTGCTGTCTCTGTAGAGGGGTCTTGTTCGCCCCTGTATAGAGTATGCTTCTCATGTGTGGGGTGGTTCAACCCACACAGCCGTGCTTGACCGGGTGGAATCAAAGGCTTTTCGTCTCATCAATTTCCCGCCTCTGACTGACTGTCTTCAATCTCTCTCTCTCTTCGCCGCAATGTTTTCTCACTCTCTCTTTACTATCGCTATTCTAACGGACATTGCTCTTCTGAACTCTCTAACTGCATGCCTCCTCCTTTAAGGAGAGCACGCAGTACCAGACTTTCTACACTTTCTCATTCTTTTTCTGTCCAACTCTCTAGCGCAATGGTTAATCGGTATTTTCAGTCTTTCATCTACTCAACCGGTCAACTCTGGAACAATCTTCCTCAATCCATCTTTCCTCCTGTCTATGACTTCCCATCTTTCAAACACAGAGTTGGCTCGCTTCTTCTTCTATGGGAGTGGCGCTTTTGCGGACATTTACCCTTGGCCCCTCCTACCTGCATAAAAAAATAAAAAATAAAAACGTCAAAAGAAGTAGAATAATGTAGATTTTACTTGATTTTAGTGCCGGCTGTCAAACCGAAAAGATCCAAATAAATATATGTTCCCTTTTATACCTCAGAATTTAATTATGGCTGCCATAAATACTTGGCCCGCGAATTGCTTTAGATGTCGACAGTAGCCTTCAGATGATAAACGGTTGCGCGCCACTGCATTAAAGGATGAAGGAATCGACAGTGAATCCTAAACCGTCAACAATTCAGTTTTCCGGGTTATCGACAAACGAACCTCTTCAGCCAATTACATTTCTAAGCGACAATTTGGCTTTCCCTTATCCCTATGATGCTGAGCCCACCGATTTGACCATGTACCTATAGGTGTTACTGGGTCACAGAGACAATCTGGTTTAAAAATTTTGTCCGGAAATTCATGATGTCCAGGGAATTTGATTCGGAGACCCTCGAAATGAGTGTCCAACGCTTTACTACCGAACCGAGGCAACCAGTGTTTACTTCAAGGAGATGTATTGCATTCAGTACACACATACTGAACACCTCCCAGCCCGAGCGTAAACCCTGTCGAACACTTTTGAGAGCACTTTAATTATCACCTGCCAATAAGAGAACTTCGTTCGACATCGGCGGTAGCTCTAAAGGAAATTTTGAGAGAAGTTTAACAAAATTTCGACCATACCGTAATACAAAAATTCATCACCTATTTCGCAAAGCTATACTCCCCATGCACTACTTCACCGTATGTTGGTCCTAATTTGTATAAATGGCCATTTTATTCTGCCAATCAAGAATTATTACTATTATTATTATTATTATTATTATTATTATTATTATTATCTGCAGTAATGTTTACTATAGTTATGAGAGAGAGAGAGAGAGAGAGAGAGAGAGAGAGAGAGAGAGAGAGAGAGAGAGGATTTCAGAACTTCAGATAAATGGAATCTGCCTTGGTAAATAACGGCTAACTACAACACAAAGTAATTACAAAGAAGTAATATAACGTCAGATAAAACTGACTGATATATATATATATATATATATAAAGACTGAAGTGAGAGGTGGCTTCGTCCCCGCGTACGTCCCGAGCACGTCTTTTACCACTTCACCATCCAGGAAACACACACACACACACACATACACACACACACACACACACACACACACATATATATATTACTCCCCGACAAGACAAATTATTGTCTTATTTTTAGAACATTTTACTTGGAGGTCGAAGCGAGACAAAAGAAAGAATTCTCAGAAGCAAGCCCTATAATTATTCCCATATTGAAATCATATTTTTGTTCACAAGTCAGGAAATTCATAGAATTACATTAAAAAGCGGAAACACATGTGCGAAACTAAGACCTCCTCCCATATCCCCACAAGCTCTATAATATATATATATATATATATATATATATATATATACTGTATGAAGACTTGACTTTGACATGATGTTAATAAATGTTTTAAATGGGTTTCTTTTAGGTAAATAATTTTAATATTATTACTAGACTTATTATTATTATTATTATTATTATTATTATTATTATTATTAATTTTGACCAACGGACTGACATCATTATTTAAAGTTACACTTCTCTTTATGTCTCACAAAGAACTCGATTCAATTTATGCTTTCTCTTAATCCTCATTCTCATTTCAAGAAAGAGCCTAATTTTAAACTTGAATCGTTAAATTTTGTTCTTTTGAGAGAGAGAGAGAGAGAGAGAGAGAGAGAGAGAGAGAGAGAGAGAGAGAGAGTCATTGACCTTTTACTGTACAAAATGCTATATTTATTTTTATATATACGACCTCGGTTATATAGTGTATTTCTCATTATGGTCCATAAGAAGTGGCTGTTTGGCCAAAGTAGGCACGAGGCGAGGTTAAAAGAAGTATGCATTGAACCAACTCCTTTACTAGTTATTGCTCGTGACAAAATTAAACCAAATTTCTCGTCATTGCAGCTTATCCGTGATCATCGAACTTAGGTTCGCAGTTTGACCCTTATTGAACCTTTTTTATCCTCTGTCTGCTGCATATCAGTCTCCCTATACCCTTTTGAAGACCCAGGACCATTGCATGGTTTCTCAAAATTTTAGGAACGTCATAATGGAAGTCTAGTAACCAAAAACGGAATATGCTTTTACCCATATTCATATTATGTATACGAGGAGGTGAAATGCATACGTAAGATAAGCAATTTCGCTCGTACCAAGTTGAGGATCTCAGAATTCCGAACTCAAAAACAAATAATAAATAATATCGTTTTATTATTAAGTTTCGCGTTTGTAACCAAATTTGTACGAAAAGCTTCGTAGTTCCTTGATTAAGATTCGCTAAAACAAATACAAATTTTAAACTGGTTTTCGGCTAAAAATCGTTTTACTTTCAAAGTCCGACCAAATTCTTTTATTTCCTGTGTATTCAACGCTTCCAACTTCCGGCCACCCCTGGAAAAAAAAGACATTGACCACTCCATAAATATTTACAGTTTCGTTAAACTCATCTTTTCTTTTCGGCAGATCAGCATTTGTAATAGATATAACATTTACCAAGTAACAAAATCGATTGGACAACGTAGGCTCAATATTCAATTAATACTAGTCCAATGAATAATGGTCTAATAATGATCCACTTTTTTTTCCTGGGTTCCCTCGGGGTAAAAAAAAAAAAAAAAAAAAAAAAATATATATATATATATATATATGTAAAAATGAACACTGAATAAATAATCAATATTCATTTTCACATGAGAAACCAAAATCGCTTAACGCGAGTTTGGATAAAAATTTATTTGTTGCTTTCTATTTTTTTTTCAGTGTCACATTAAAAATTCGAAGGCTACTGGACCAGACAACATATCTAACATACACCTTAAACACTTGGGCCCACAAGGAATACTAGCTCTCACAAATATCAGCACATATTCATACCAACACTGTATTATTCCTGACATATGGAAACAAGGTAAAATTATTACACTACTCAAACCAAACAAAAATCCAACAGAACCAGCTTCCTATAGACCCATTACTTTACTATGCACACCTTCCAAAGTAACAGAAAGACTAATCTTACAAATCACCAACCCACACATACCACTATCGCCTACTCAACATGGATTCAGACCTCACCACTCAACCACGACATTACTCACTAACCTGACGCAGCACATCATGGATGGCATCAACTCTACTGTAGAAGACCAGCTCAACGTACACTATTAGCAACAATAGACATTAGTAAAGCATTTGATGCTATCCCACGCTTCCCTCTCATAAACAAAATACTCAACACAAACATGCACAATAACACCAAAAGGTGGCTGAGCAACTATCTCTCAGGAAGATACTCACATGTCACATTTAATGGCAAGTCATCCAAAAACAAGCTTTTTCCGAACGGGGTCCCTCAAGGCTCTGTTCTCTCACCAACACTCTTCAACTTATACATGCATGACATTCCAACACCCATAGATAACAAGCTTACCTTATCATCATATGCAGATGATATCACTCTAACATCCACCCACAACAACATCGACACCGCTACAAATAACCTACAAACATACATAAACAGTATACAAGACTGGCTCACACACAATAGACTCAAAGTAGCGCCCACAAAATCAACCATCACCTTGCTTACAAGCAACACAAAAGAACACCAGGTAATTCCACAACTTACACTAAACAACATCAACATTCCACACACTCACAGAACCAAAATACTAGGTGTCACATACAACACATCATTATCTTTTGCAAACCACATTCAGGACATTAAAAACAAATGTACGTCAAGACTTAACACGCTTAGGGTACTAACAGGCACAAACTTTGGACACCAGCAGGAAACAACATCACTCATCTACAAACAATATATTCGCTCAGTTATGGACTATGCTAGCCCATGCTGGGCACCCATTATCTCAAACACACACATAAACACCTTACAAACAATACAAAACAACGCACTTCGTATCATTACAGGATGCACTCAAACAACACCAATAGAACACCTGCACACAGAAACAAAAATACTAAAAGTTAGGGAACATTTAGACATGAGGGGAACACAATTCATGGCAGCAGCGACAACTAACCCACAACACCCATGCCACTACATGTACAATCATGCACCAACACCTCGCACCATTAAGGTAACACCAGAGAGACATTATAACCAAATACTCCATTCCATACCACGCCCCACAGACATCACACAGTACAGAAAACACATACACACACACCTAACCCACAAAGCACTGACACGACTCGGTCCGAATGCGGTCCTAGGTGCGAAGCCGCCGCCCATTAACAGGTCAGAGATCAGCCTGAGCAGATCGGATCGAGTTAACTTAGCACGATTCCGATGTGGACATCACCCCAACTTATGGACATATAAACACAGACTAGACAACTCCATAGACGACACCTGCCACCTGTGCCAAGACACACCACAAACAATTGAACACATTATGACGGACTGTACCGCTCTAGCACAACAACGAACACACAACATCACGAGTGCGCTGAACCTCTGGTCCACTCCGGAGAGGCGATCGGTTACCTGCGTGCCGCCGGCTTGCTCGATCAGGGTGGGCTGATCGGCTAAACAACAACAACCGTTTCTATGGTTTCGTCGTATCCTATTTCCATTTTTCATTTGTTAGAGAATTTATTATAATTAATTATGGTTGTCTTGCACCTAACCCTCATCCCTAAATTTTATTAGATTATGCATGCACATTGCATATAGCAGGATTGGAACCTGTAGTTGTACTTAGTCCTTAATACCCACTCTTTGTCTTTAATTCATTTCTTTTTTCTTTTGAATCCTCCCAATAATGACTTACACTGTACGTATGACATTATTTGAATAACTATGACGTCATAAAGTAGCTTAATTCCCTTCACATTTTCCCGTCATTAATTTCCCTTCATCATATCTCTAGTATACAATGTATGGAAATTCTTTAACATAATAATAATAAAAACTGTACACTCTATACGTCATTATTTATATGTTATTCGTTCATACATCCATGTCCTTTCTTGACCTTTATCTTTTGTTAATTTTATTACTTATTCATTCGTCTACCTATTGTTTACTTATGCCCTATCAACCTATCAGTCCATATTCACTCATGTCTATATTACGCACACAACCTATTGTGTTACGTACCGATATGAGTACAAAACTTTAGGCATTCGTACCTGTTCGTTCAAAGTCGTCCAAATACGTTCGCATGTATTATTTTATTTTTTTATTTTTTATTATTTCGCCTCCCGCAATGAACTCGAAAACGCTTATGCAAGTGTACGCAATTCGATGATCACAGCATAAATTGAACATTTGAAAACGTAAAACCTCCTCTCCCTCTGAATTCAAATTTATAACATATTATAACATATTATGTTGTATATAAATATATACCATATGTGCCCATGTACTTTGTGTTGTACTAATAACCATATATAAATATAAAAACACTGTAAGAATTGTAAGTGACTAATGTACTTAATAATGTAATTGATGTACCGTACTTTAATGAAACTGTAATTAATGATACTAATTTATAATGTAATTAATGTACTTTAAGTAACGATAATAATTTAATATAATAAAATTAATGTACCTTAATAAAACTATAATTAACGATAGTAAGTAAATTAATTGGTAATTATAATCATAACTGTAATAAACCCAAAATTACAACGTACTCAGCGATGTACTTAGGATTGTACAACCCGACATTATGTCGCCATTTAGGAATGTACACTAGGCAATATTATTATTATTATTATTATTATTTTTTATTTTTTTAGATTAGATGCATTCTCTCTTCGTTATACAAGATAGAGTCATGTCTTGCCTTAACCCTTTAATTTTGCTCATATGTATATCGTAGTATAAAAATGCATTTAATTTCCGTTTCTAATTAACTCGGCAGACCCGAAAAACATCAGATCTGAAAATATGCGGTTTAAGATAAAAATATGGCTTCCTCTTCCTATATCCTGTTTATCTGTTTATTTTTAACTGTTGTGCAAAAATAATACAGCCTCTTCAATATTTAATAATGATGATGTTAGTAGAATCGGGGTATATAAACCCCAACCATTTCTTCCATAGGTATTCTGATCAACCTACGAGGCTGAGCATTACCTGTAACATTTTAGCAGTAAATCACAGTAAGAAACAGTCTTTATCTTCTCCTTCGAGCCGTGGTCTCTTCAGAAAACTTAGTCATTAAAATCTCCTGGTACGTTACAAGAAGAATCGGAGAAACCTCAAAGAATTTAATAAGCCTCTCAGAATCCTCCGAGCCACTATAGAAGAACTCGGAGAGTAGTATAAAAGAAACTACTACAAGTAACAGATCCGTTGCTGCCTCCTAACCAGAACCCCCGTCGATTTCGAACCAACCCAGGCCATAGACGGAGGGGTTAACATATATAATATATATATATATATGTGATGTAGCGGTTGTCATTTTTCATGGCTCTGCGGCTGCGGTTGTGGTTGCGGTTGCGGAGCTTACAAATAGAGCTCCGCGCGGTTGCGGTTATTTACCCTATAACATCATAATATTACCTAAAAATAAACAACACAATAAAATATCGCGTTTTAGTCACACTTTTCACAGTCTACAATACCGGGTGTACATAAAGTCAGGATCTATTTTTGTGAAGCACTTGGAAATTATATGGAATTTAATCATAAAATGATAAAGTGGTAACATTTATTAAATAATTAAGAGTAGGATTCGACGTGACGCCCATCAGTATCCCTGCACAGCTCAAATCGTTCCGCAGCATTTCTAAACACATTCTGGAGCATTTGCGGGGTTATGTTATCTGCAGCAGTTCGTATACGTGTACGTAAGTTTTCAAGACTCGTAATCTTCGTCTGATAGACGTGCGATTTGATAAAGCCCCATGCAAAGAAATCTAAAGGGTTAAATCTGGTGATCTCGCTGGCCAAGGTCTTTGGTTGCTTCCGCGTCCGATCCAGCGATTTGGAAAACGTCCATTTAGATAATCCTGAACAATTTTGGCATAGTGACAAGGAGCACCATCATGTTGATAGACGACGGTACTAACAATCCTATCCCCGTCGTCTATCAACATGATGGTGCTCCTTGTCACTATGCCAAAATTGTTCAGGATTATCTAAATGGACGTTTTCCAAATCGCTGGATCGGACGCGGAAGCAACCAAAGACCTTGGCCAGCGAGATCACCAGATTTAACCCCTTTAGATTTCTTTGCATGGGGCTTTATCAAATCGCACGTCTATCAGACGAAGATTACGAGTCTTGAAAACTTACGTACACGTATACGAACTGCTGCAGATAACATAACCCGCAAATGCTCCAGAATGTGTTTAGAAATGCTGCGGAACGATTTGAGCTGTGCAGGGATACTGATGGGCTAACGAAAATTGAATTAACTTTTAACTTAATATTGTTTTGCCGGCATGCTAACTCTGCGAGGCTGCCAAAAGATTAATAGCTACATGGTCTAAATTAATGGGTTAGGTTAAAAAATACCATGAGTCATCCACGCATTATGACGTCAGTATGTAACCTAACACCTTATCCCCCACCAGAAGCAGCAGAAACTCGCGTAGGTAATACTAGTACGCGAGTTGCTTTTGAAGATTTAAAAATAGAATATGACTCATCATGGAGAAATGAAAAATTTGCAATTTTTGTTTTATTTCTTTATTGTTTTATACCATACAGCTTAACATAAAATACAATTCGATTAACATATGTAAATGCATACTCATTTTTTTGAGATCCGTCAGGTGTATATTTACCAACATAAATATGACCTAATGGTTTAGATAAATCATTCGTTGATATCATAATTAAAGTATTAGGGAATTGGGCAGTAACCTGTTCACCTAATTCACACACGTGCTTAAGTCTACGATACATTCTAAACTCTTTAAAAGGTGAGTACCACTTTGTTCTTGGATGATGCATTACTTGCTCTGCACTATGAGAGGAGTCAAGATTAGGTTCAAACAAAACACAATGTGGAACAATTAAATATGGAGATCGTGATATCCCTACATTAGGTCCCTCTATCCTTTCCCTACCCTCCTTCTTACGACTTAATGAATCTTCATAATTAATAACATATCCAGACATATTCAATTCTGGAATACTATGGAATGATACACCTGTTACTTGATAATAATTAAATTTTAAAATGGTAGATTTAGCCTCATTAGTTAAAAGATCCAAACACAAGGTATAATATCCATCTGCATTAACATCAAAAGTATTTTTAGACAAATAAACAAATTTCATTGAAGCTTTAAATATCTTCTCCTTTGAACGCCTTCTAACAATCTTTCGAGGAAAAGTCCGAACAAACTTCCTTCTTCGATTATGATGACGAAAGTAACCACGACGATACATCTTGAACAGTAATTAATACACGTCAATCCGAAGCAATTGCAATGAAGAGAATGAAGTTTAAACAATTTGTGGGTCTATTTATAGATTCTGTTTACGTCATGTTATGACAAGAATCCTATCCCCTTAGAATCCACCAGATGGAACCCTTGTCACTATGCCAAAATTGTTCAGGATTATCTAAATGGACGTTTTCCAAATCGCTGGATCGGACGCGGAAGCAACCAAAGACCTTGGCCAGCGAGATCACCAGATTTAACCCCTTTAGATTTCTTTGCATGGGGCTTTATCAAATCGCACGTCTATCAGACGAAGATTACGAGTCTTGAAAACTTACGTACACGTATACGAACTGCTGCAGATAACATAACCCCGCAAATGCTCCAGAATGTGTTTAGAAATGCTGCGGAACGATATGAGCTGTGCAGGGATACTGCTGGGCGTCACGTCGAATCCTACTCTTAATTATTTAATAAATGTTACCACTTTATCATTTTATGATTGAATTCCATATACTTTCCAAGTGCTTCACAAAAATAGATCCTGACTTTATGTACACCCTGTATAATGACTATAATCTAAACTGTAAAAAGTGTGTTTCCAAGATGCGGGACGAGGGCCCAACGCGTTTTGCATCCCACCAACCACTTTCCCCAACCACCGCCCATTCGAAAGTGGTGTATATAATTATAATACACACACACACACACTATTTAATCCTTATATTTAAATTGAATTGCTGGGAGACTGTATTTCAAAAATAAAAGTTTTTCAACCTTGTCCCCCTTCAGCCTATTCCTTTTTTCATCGTAGATGATCCCTGCTCCACTAAATATTTGTTCACTAGGAACACTTGAGGGAGAACATCCAACGTATGTCCGAGCCAGTTTGCTCAACTTTTTGTATTTCTTTTGATTTAACCTCCACCAAGCCAAAGCATCATCTTCTTGTCCAATCCTTTTCTCTTTGTGATATTTCTCGATCATTTTTTGCGAGTCTCTGCTTAACTCAGTTTCGGTCTTGTCATCACTATTGGAAGCCAATAGAGCACTCATTGACAGGGCCGCCGAGAGCTGCCCCGGCGAAGGATTGGTATATGGGGCCCCCTGTTTACTCAGTATTTTATTATGAATGTTTTTTGTGTACATAACGAGCAAACTGATTATATGTCCAAGTCACTATTAAAAACATATAGTATGAATAAACAATTCAGAAGAAAATGACCATTTTATTTTTCGAATCAATTATATTAATTCTATCACCACACAATTTACAAATGGAGTACCAATCCATGCAGGCAAGACAATTGTTTACTGTAAGATTTTCATAATTAGAAGTGTACTTTCTTTGCCTTCTCTCTTGCAAAGTGGTAAATGATTCTGATGAAATTTAAAGTACGGGCTAACTGGCTTTCAATTACAATGGTTCCCAGATCTGTCAGTCGGTCTTGGGCATTGGTGGAACGCAGATATTTTATCTGTTTCACTTTGACTATGATAATCTCTATAAAATGTATGTTCATTAATTATATTTCCTCTCTGTTATTTAATCAAGTGCTTCATTAATATTTTTAGATTTTATCCCCCCTCTTTCCGGGCCCCCTAGAGGTCCTGACCCCGGGGATTTATCCCGGCTTCTCCGCCCTCTCAGCGGCCCTGCTCATTAAGTCCATTATTGTTATTGATTTACTCGTAGAAGCTGATGCCCGGCCTGGCTGTCTCCGAGTCCGATGATGTTTGAGTCTTGTCTATTTCATCACAAAGATATCCCAATTTTTCCTGAATACCTTTTGTGACATGTGAAGCGGAAAAAATTTTGCTTTGTACCTTGGATCCAAATAGGTAGCCAAAGAATACATGTCATTTGCTTCTAGGCCATCAAATCTCCTTGCTAGCTGTGTGCGCATTATCTCCTTCATTGTTTCGATTTCACGATCAGCTTCAGAATGACCACTTCGAGGTTGAAGCACATTTTTCAAGGAAACGACGAGGGGAATAACCTCAGATACTGTATGGAAGAGGTGGAACTACTCAATCTTTTGTGATATCATCGAATGGTTCCAGCACAGCCACACAGTTTGACAAGAGAGTGAAGTCGACGTTAGTGAGTTGTTGCATTTTGGAGTTAGCAGCGCTATATAGACTCAGTGGTTCCTTCAACTTCAGTGTTCTCTCCATTATGTTATAAGTGCTGTTCTACCGTGTGGCGACATCATGAATGACTGTAAGTTCAGGTTGATCTAAGCGTTTCTGATTTTTTTTAACTCATCCTGCGCCATCGTAGAATGGTTGAAATGAGTAGCGATGGATCGAAGTTTAGTTAACAAGTCACTGAGAGATTTTTGTGAGGATAATCCACTTTTGATTACAAGTTGCAATTTATGAACAGTGCAATCGATATTATGGACGCCAGTGAGAAACAAAGCTTTTATCATGTTTGCTCCTGAGTCGCGCATTACACAATGGATGGATGAATGGGTAATATCCCACTTCTGAAGCATTTGCTCAAAATTTTCTGACAAGTATTCTCCAGTGTGGCGATCTTCAAGTGGCATTACGCTGAGCACCAAATTGGTTCTCTTGAAGTCTTGATTCACTGCATGGCATGTCAAAGAGAGTAAAGACACTCCAGCAGACGTGTCTGACCATGCATCCGTTGTCAATGATACTTTCGAATCTTTTAGAGGCTCAAGAATTTTGAACACTTTCTTTGAAACAAAGTCATAGATATCGTTGCACACAAGATCAATGCAGAACTGACGCTGTTTCACTTTATACTGTGGAGCTGTTTCAGCCATGAGTATCATGAAACCTAAGTCCTCAACGTGGCTGAATGGCAAGTCATCCATTATTATCATTTCGGCTATGCGATAGTCCAGTGATTCTGATTTGGAATAATTCGCATCCCAAATTTTGACTTTTTCGAAGCAATTTTCAATCGTCTGATTCTTTTCACTGCACACTTCATTTTCTGTAGGGGTGTACGGGACACTTTTGGTTCCTTTTTCTTCTTTGACTGTTCATTAGCTTCATTTTCACTAGATATCACTTCATTATATTCCCTCTTGTGCATTGAACGCAGATGGTTTTTTAAGTTAGTGGTACTTCTTCCCTTTCGTGAATAGTTCTTATTACATATGACACACTTCCCTACATCGTTTGACACTCCTGAGAAGTACTTCCACACTGCACTCGTAGATCGCTCCATGATGGTTGCACCACAGTCTAACACTTTACTAATGGGTTGAAGCACGTAACGTTACAAAGGTAGCGACGGAGAGCTAGCGCAACACAACCAGCCTCACTCGCTCGGGTCTGAACAGATACTGGTGTTTTAGTTTAGTTTGTAACTTGGTAGTGAAGGTTGCCTAATTTCTAATAAAAAATAAATTAAGTGTTTTTTATCTTTTATTATCAACAGTAATTATACATCATCATTGCTTTATTAAATGTAATTAAAATAATGCTTTTCTAGCCACCTAGCGTTGATAAGTGTAAGTTACTACATAATGCATCTATCCATCCAGTTCAAGTAGCAATTTTAGACATGTCGCAATTAGTACGTAGCAAACTTTTACTTTTTTGCACCCTTGAGTGAAGGCATGAGGCATGACAGGAACAGCAATTGGCGACATTTATAGCATTTATAACCATTACACTAGCATTTATAGCATTTGGTTGCCTTAGTAAGAAGATATCCTCAAAGAACCCAATAACCGCACTGATAAATGCAGTTGCGGTTGCGGAGCTGAGAATATGTGCGGTTGCGGTTGCGGTTGCGGACAACCGCTACATCACTAGTACAATTACAGCTTTCGCCACATCATCTGGAACACATCCACTTTTTCACACCTTTTGGCATATCTTCCAAAGATGTGCAAGAACATAATAGATATCCCATCAATTCCTGCCGACTTTCTTTTCTTCAGCTTGCGTACTGCTTCCTCAACTTCCTCTAATCCCGTCATTCCCAACGTGGGGCGCAGGCCCCACCGGTGGGGCATGGTAATATTTTGGTGGGGCATGCGTAGGACGTGCACCCTTCGGCTTACTATACCAAAGACTACGGGCAATCCGAGAATGAATTATTAACAGCGAATTGTTTTATAGTGATTCTGTGTGAGTGAGTGTGCGTGTTAATGCATACGGTGCATATATAGTATGTATACATAAAAATATTTGTGTGTATGTATGTATATGTGTAATTGGTACACAAAGTATTTCCCGTCTCCCCACACTCGCGTGTCTCGGTCGACCACCAAGGAGAGGACGGGACGCATGTCGCCGGATGAGCCAATGTTTTCTCGGCCAATCAGCGTGTGTGAGCATTCAGTTTGCTTCTTAGTGTGTTTACGTTTGGCCGTGTGTCCACCATAATACCGTGTTGTTCTGAATTTTTTCATAATAATATGTGACTTATGTGTGAATTAATGTGATATATTACAATTTGGCAAACCAAAGAAAGGAATATATTTTTATTTTTATTTCTTTATATATTAATCGAACTCAGCAATTATGTAAATTAGCAGTATCTTGCATTTATACCAGTACGCCAAACACTGGACTGTTTCTATAATAATTCGTTTTCGTTGACATTTATATTCCTCATTCAGAAATTTTTGTTCTGGATACTTCTTTAATTAATTTATAATTTTATTTATTTCAGTCACAAACCCTATGCATAAAATGAGTAGTGCAAGTAAAAAAAAGTTCGTCAATATTCAGAGGAATATTTAAATTTGGATTCATACCCGCTATCCATGATGACCGGTCACCTTTCTGCCTCTTATGCCAACAATGCTTGACCAACGAATCAATGAAACCAGGTCGTCTTGAGTTGCATTTGAAGGCGAAACATAGTGCGTATGTAAATTCAGATTTAAATTACTTTAAGTCTTTAAAGGAGAAGTTTGCAAAAAGATCAACAATAAAGTCTCTGTTTACTACACAAACTGTTAGCGTCAGTCGTACTCTTGAGGCTAGTTATGAAATTTCTTTACTCATTGCTAAATGTGGAAAAAATCATACTATAGGAGAGGATTTAATTAAACCATCAATATCAACATTTCTTAAAACAGTCCTGGAAAAAGATGACAACGCTGTTAAAGCCATGCCACTCAGTAACAATACTGTTAGTAGAAGAATAGATGAAATGAGTGAAGATATTGAAACACAACTTGTTGAAAAGCTGAAATCAAGATATTTCTCACTACAAATGGATGAATCAACTCTGAGAGACAGTGAGGTCGTATTGTTAGCATATGCAAGATATATTGATAAAGGTGAATTTGCTGAAGAAATGGTATTCTGTAAATCATTAGAAACCACCACTTCCGCCGCTGATATTATGGTAAGCTAAACAATCACTTACACGTCAATAATATACCAATAGAAAACATAACATCTTGTGCTGCAGATGGTGCTCCTGTTATGATGGGCAAGAAAAAAGGCTGCTTAAAATTGATGAAAGATGAGAATCCAGAAATGCTTCTTGTGCACTGTGTTATTCATAGAGAGAACTTAGTGTCCAAAAATATTACTCCTGTTCTTAATGAGGTACTACGCTCAGTTATAAAATGTATCAATGCTATCAAAGCTAATGCAAAATGTGAGCGTCTCTTCAAGCAATTTTGTGAAAATGAAAATGCAGACTATGTGAAACTTTTACTTCACACTGAGGTAAGGTGGCTCTCAAAGGGGAATTGCTTGAAAAGATTCATGGACCTATTTGATGTTCTTAGTGACTTTTTAAGTGACAAGCCTGAAATGAAGCACCTGCTAACCGTTGATGGTAAAGCATTTGTGAGTTATTTAACAGATATTTTTGAAAAACTGAATATGTTGAATAAACAACTTCAAGGATCAAACAAAACTCTTGTAGATGCAAAGACGAAGATATTTGGCTTCGTTACATTTATCGAGGTATGTCAAAAAAACATTTCTCACAAAATTTTTGACCAGTTTCATTGGCTAAAAAAATGTAAGGTGACTGATGCTGCTGTACTTGTCATTGTGGATCATCTGAAAATAATGGCCTCTGATTTTAAAGAAAGATTTTCTGATTTAAAACAAATTGATTTTCCAACATGGGTGATGCAGCCAATGCTAGTGGATATATCTGATGTTTCGATGCAGTACCAAGAAGAACTCTCGGAAATGCAAAATGATGAGTCAGTTAAAACTTTATTCAATATAAAAGGGGTGATGGCATGGCTTTGTGATGAGACAGAAACTAAATACCCACATTCAACCAACTTTGCAAGAAAATTGTTGTTACCCTTCCCATCTTCATATTTAGCTGAATGTGGCTTTAGTGCTGTAATGATTTGTTATTGAAGAAAAGAAATCGACTGGATATCACTAAACGAGGAGACTTGAGACTTAAGCTGACTAAATTGGTGCCTGATATAAAATCTCTCTGTAGCAGACATGACGCACAAGGATCTCACTAACAGACATTTTTAGGTGAGCTCAAATTTTATTTTTCATTATTATTAGTTCAATAATTAAAATGATCAAAGTATTACAGAATAACTTTTCATTCAAATATTTTCTATTTCTGCATTCCAGTTCTCTATTATATGTTTGGAAACTTTATTTATTTAGCTGTCCTTTCGTTTTTTATTTTTCTCTTTCATGGATGCCATGTTCTTTGGAAGCTTGTTTAGAGACCAAGTTAATGGCCTTTTAAGCTTCCTTCACGTGAATAACAGTAAAATTTTGAATAACAAAAATTAAATATCACAGGGGGGGGGCATCAGGGTTTTAGAAATGCTTAGGTGGGGCATGGCCCAAAATCGGTTGGGAACCACTGCTCTAATCTAATGGCTTCCATTCCTTCACACGCCACCCAAATCACCAACATTCACGTTTGTTTCCTGTTCATCAACCCCAAAATGCTCTTTAATTTAAATCTCTCACTACCTATTTACTAATCTTACATTAACAATAATTTTTCACGCCTAAGAGTTGGAAACTCCTGAAGATTAATATTGTACCACCAAGCAGTAATTAAGGTAGTTTTAATGGCAAATGAAAGTGGATCAGAAACTATAAAGAAATGATTAATCACAAGTATTGTAAGCTGAAAAAAATCAACGGTAGGCGACATTATAGTGAAAAAATATGATTTTAAAACCCTATAATCTTTATAAAAGATTGCGTATAATACAGAAAGATAAAAGTCACAAGACTTTTGCATTACGCCACAAGGCTTGTATAACCTTTCCAAAAGTAACCAGTTTAGAGGTTTCGTTGCATCCTTTTTCATATTTCAGTACTTTGGGATAAATCGGGGATAATAATAATACTGTTAAGTCACGCCTAATAAAGAATAGCCCGGATAATGCGGTTGGCTGTGTGTATTTGATCGGATGTACACAATGTAACTCAGTATATATAGGCCAAACACAAAAAACGTTAGATATTAGGGTGAAACGCATAAATATGCGTGTAGAACAGCAAATAATTCTAATGCATTGTTTAACCATATGTATAGATGTAATCATAGTATCAAGTGGGATAGTTTTAAAGCGCTCGTTAAAAACACAGATATAATTGAAAGAATATTCTAGAATGTGCATTTATCCATTTTAAAAATAATTTCAATAACAGTGCGGGAATGTATAAAATTGACAATATCCTGTTAAAATACCTTTTGCCTCTTATTAACTCTTGTTAATCATGTGCTAATCTTTTTATTTTTCTGTCCCGTTGAAAATATGTATATATTTTCGTCATCTCGCCTTCTCCTTTCATTCCCTGACGAGGTGTACTTCTGAATACACGAAAGACCTTGGAATCATTTTTCTTTTTCCGTGTGGGTTTGTATCGTGTATATATATATATATATATTATATATATATATATATATATAGAGAGAGAGAGAGAGAGAGAGAGAGAGAGAGAGAAAGAGAGAGAGAGAGAGAGAGAGAGAGAGAGAGAGAGAGAGAGAGAGATATATACCTTTCAACCTTTCAAAGGTTCCGCGCGATGATTCCTCATTTCACAAAGGTCAAGCTTGTCGCCCCCTCCTCTCGAGTTGGCCTGGTGAAGTAGTGAGTTGGTTTCTTGTACTCGACACCTCGCATAGCCAGATACGCCCGGCTCATCTCAGATTGTTCTGAGCCAGGCGTCTAATCTTCTTTTCAAGATGTCCACTGCAACACCATTCGCGCTCCTTAGGCCTTTGGGCAGCTGATTAAACAGTTTTGGTCCTCTCACAACAAAACTATTTTCTTTTAGGGTTAATGATGTTCCCTGTCTCGCCTTTAATTTGCGAACAAGACAGTCTTCATTTTCTACTTTCCACTGTTGTTTGGGGAGATACGGGGTTCAGAGTAAGATTAGGGACTAGTTTCTCCATTATTTTCGAAGTGTAAATAATGGTGTATCTCTTTCTTCTCCTTTCCAGTGAATATAGGTTTAGTTCGCGTAACCTTTCCCAGTAATTTAGTTCTTTGCACCCGTTGATCTTGGCTGTGAAGCTTCTCTGAATCCCTTCTAGCTGTTTAATGTCTTCTTTTTCATTTGGAGATGTTAGGACCGAGCAGTATTCCAATTTGGGTATGATCAGTGTTTTCAGTAGAGGAATCATTACATTCCTGTCCCTTCGTTTAAAGGTTCTCAATATCTGCCCCGTTATTCTCTTTGCTCTGTTTAATGCTATCTTATTTTCTGTTTCAAATTTCGCATCATCAGTCATTACAACCCCTAAATCTTTTGCCCTAAAATTTCTCTAAATTTCCTGTCCATTTGGGGTATAATATTCCTGGATTTTAGGTCTTCTCTTTTTCCGTACCGTAACAGCTGAAATTTCTGTGTTAAATTTCATATTGCTGTCCTCCGCCCACTTGTAGATTCTGTTCATGTTGGTTTGTAGAGATCCTATATCTTCTAGGTTTCTTATTTACTACTGATCTTTGTTTCATCAGCAAAATGTTGCTGTGCTGTCTCTGCTAACGTCTTCATCTATGTCAGTTAGCATGATTATGAAGAGTAGTGGGCTAATACTGTTCTTTGTGTACTGAGCTGAGAACCTCTGATTCTGATGAAGATACTTCTTGTACTGTAACGACTTGCCGCCGCTCACTAAGGAAATTATATATCCATTTCCCTACTTTTCCTGTTATTCCCAAATATTTCAGTTTATGTATTATGATTCCGTGGTCACACTTGTCAAACGCTTTAGCAAAGTCTGTGTATAGTACATCATAGTTTTCATTACTTTCCAGTGAATCAGTAATGTTGTTGTAGTGTTCCATTAGTTGTGATAGGCTTGATCTGCCTGACCGAAACCCATGTTGGTTATCATTGACTTTTTTCTGAGTTTCCAAAAAGTCATAGATTTTCTGTCTAACTATTCTTTCAAATATTTTAGTGAGATGAGATGTAAGCGACACTGGCCTATAGTTTTTGGCCTCGGATCGATCTCCTCCTTTATATATTGGGACTATGTTCGCGCTCTTCAGGATGCCCGGTATTTCTCCGTCTAGTGATCGTCTCCATATCCAATATAGGGGCTCAGCGATTGAATTCTTGCAGTTTTTGATCAGCGTGGCATTCCATTTATCCTGTCCTGCCGCTGGAAGATGATTCGTACTGAGCTCTTAATATTTCAGGTACTTCTGTTACATCATCAGATAAAGCACTGTTCTCGTTTTTTAAAGGTCCGATAGTCACATGGTTTTTCGACTTTCTTTTTGCGAAATTATAGAAGTACTTTGAGTTAGCCTTTATTGCTTCTATAGCGTCGTCTTCTTTTTCTGTATGCTTCTCAATTAGTTCCTGTATGACGTCATCGATACTTTGCAGTTTATCATTTAATATTTTTCTGATGTTGTTATTTTTACAGTTACTTAATTTTGCAGTCACTCTTTTTCTCTTTCGAAACAATGCCCTCTTTTGTCTCTCGAACCTGCTTCTCTTTCCTCTCTGTTGTATTTTTGGGACATGTCTTTCCACAATTTCTAACGTCTTCTCCTCTAAAGTCATTAGCATCTCTTCCATTGTCTTGTCCTCGAAAATGGTTTTCTAATCTATTACTTCCATGCTGGATGCAACATCTTCCCAGTTTATAGCTTTGGAGTGAAAATTAAAAAATTCGAATTTTCTTCTTTCTGTTGTGCGTGTTCTTTCCTTTCCTGTTGCCTTTATATTAATTGTTATTTCAATGATGTTGTGGTCCGATATCATAGTTGGGGATATTTCTACCTTATCAATTAGATTACTGTTGTTTGTGAATACCAAATCTAGGCAGTTGTTTTTTCTTGTGTTTTCTGTTATTTCTTGTGTTAACATAAATTCATCAGCTGGAGCTAGTAGCATTTTTACCTGCTCCTGGTCTTCTCGTGTGCCCCCCTTGTCCTGGTGTATACATATATTTTTTCATATCCTTTTATATTTCATGAATGGGAAATTAAAATCACCACAGAGAAAAATATTTGGGGTTGGAGAGTGTAGATCTTTTATCCAGTTTCTTACCTCTGTAATGGAATCTGAAAATTTTGAGGCTGGTGTGTTTGAGGGTCTGTACATTACAATGAGTACCATATTTAATTTTTCAACTTTTGCTGCTACACATTCTACGTAGCTGTTCGAGGTACTTATTGTCATTTCTGCCATATGCCTTTCCCGTGTGTAAATAGCACATCCTCCTTTACGTCTCGCTGTTCTGTCGGCTCGGAGGATGTTATAGTTGTCAATTTGTATTTCTTTTTGTCAATACAGGACTCACAGTTTTCGCAGTTCGCCTGGCAGTCCTTTAGATGAGTTTTCCGTGAGGCATGCAAATCTGCTCCGGCTTCTTGCTTGCATGAGTCCTTTCAGGTATAAAAACTTTGTTCGGGGAATGGTTTCATTTAAGGCCCTGAATGTTCGCTAGATTAGTTTTATTTTTTCTTTATCGTTTTCGCATACAGGTGGTTCCGATTTGTTTTCCAATGGTGGTCGCGGTTTCGTTGCGTTGTGGTCCTCCGAGAATTTACCTCTTTTTATCTTTGTCGTACCTGTTGTCCCGATAACGTATGAAGTGCCTTTATGTATGCCTTCTGTCCTGCTCTTGGGTTCCTATATTTGTCAGCTGATTTTGTAATAGCTGGATAGTATTTAGAAGCTGAATTGTGTTGGCTGCATCTAAAAAATTGGCACTCTTCTTTGATGTTCGTTTTTCCTGTTCACTCGTTGCTTTCCTTTGAGGGTGGTGGTAATGCATTTTTTTCCGTATTTGCAACTCCCATGTCTTGCATAAGTGTTGCAGACCGTAAGATGGTGGAACTTGCATTTCTTATCAAATTTGCAGTATCCACTTGTGTAATGCGCGTTGCATAATATGGGATGTGCGTATATGCAATGCCCATCCCGATATCACACACACACACACACACACACACACACACAACCACACACACACACACACACACACACATATATATATATATATATATATATATGTGTGTGTTGTGTGTGTGTGTAAACATATTGGTTACGAGAATGAACATATGATTAGCTATTTGCTAACGAATCAAGTGATTAGACCGAATTTATCTATACGATGATTACATTAACCATGCTTATTTTTCAGTGCCAACAGACTTAATGTTTGGATGAACAATTTGGATGATTGGCAAATTTTTGGGTTGTTGAAGAAGAGTATTTTTTTCCCTACATAAACTTCTTTAATGTATAAAAGAAGGTTTAGTTTGCAACAAAGCTTTAGAGATTCCTTTTTTCAGACCTACATTTTTTCCCGTTAGTCATCTCATGCGTGTCCCTTTGTAATAATAATAATAATAATAATAATAAATAATAGTAATAATAATACTTGGAGTTGCTTAATCGCCTTTGAAACGGCAAAGGTAGCTTTATGCGCCCTTGCGGACGTTTAGGTGACAAAGTTTACAGACAAAATATTCAAGATGTCAATCAATTTCAAGAGTGCATTTTAACAGCATGGAATGAGCTCAATCAAGACGCCACTTGAACCACTAGCGTACATAAGGGAGGGCACAGGGGGCCTGGGTCCCCATATCCTGATTCTAAAAATGGGTATTACTAAAAAGCGTATTAAAACTATAAATTTGGAAAAGATAGTAGGAGTAATGACAATGATTAAATATTCGTAATATGAAGAGTATTGCAGCACAATACACAATTACAAACACAGTTAGGTAGACCAGCCATGAGTGGATCCTAGGGTCTTTGTTGGTCTGAAACATTATAACATTATAACATAATGAAATGGAAAATTTAGTATTCAGTCAATTCCAGTACAATGCATAATAATAATAATAATAATAATAATATAATAATAATAATAATAATAAATCAAATGGAAAATTTAGCAGTTAATCAGTCTCAAAATGTGGCCACAAAGATATCAATTTATCCACCAATAGATATGATCAAAGACATTTAAACATTGTGCACAAGTGAGAAATGGGATGTCTCCCATCTGTATATGCAATGTCAAATGCCATTCTTGGCTCGATGTTCTCATGAAAAATATTTGACATAGTTACTAAGTTTAAGTTGGTTCGTACGTATTGTAAATAAGATAATGCATGTATACTTGCTCCAATAAAAGTATATGTTTACCTTTATTTTAGTAATTAAATTAACATTTGGTAGCAATGAAACACCCATGGACGTTTCACCACCTCCCTAACCCTAAAACACTGACATGTTTATAATAACGAAATTTTTCTATCTGCAAAAGTATATTAATTTGCAGCTTTGCTTATTGTTAGCAGCTGCTTTATGTTATCAAATATAAATCATATTAATTCAATATTGCTAGCCTGTGTTTCATAATCATAAATGACTCTGAAATCTATACAATAAATATAATTTAGTTTATGAGAATTAAGCCAGTATTAGACATTTAACAGCGAAATAACTCAAAATAGTATTTTGATGCTGAAGTAACCACAATAAGCAACAACCACTGCATATGGAGATTCTACAATACTTTGGATATATGAGGAAGATAACGTGTTCATCTATATCATTCTTGCTTCGTGCATTTCATCATTAGTTTGGAGAGCCAATAATTCGCCCCCCCCCATTAAGCAAATACTGCGTACGCCCCTGATTTGGACCTATACCCATTTCATCGACAGGACCACAAACATCGACACTATAAAAAACCTATCTTAGCCTAACCTAACCTCACTTAATCTAACATGATAATAACGTGTCGATAGAATGTCAAGTCGATCAGATGTCGTAAGGTTGTCAACTTTATTTTTGAACAACTATTGTTCAAGTTGAATTTGTAAAAAGACTACTCATCCGGTTTAAATAAACTACCTCTCATTTTAGGGCCACTATAAAGGGTTTAATAATTTCTCTTTGCGTTACGTGAACAAAATCGAATTTCATAATATCGTCGACTTTGTGCAAGTATATGGATTTCAGATATTAAACTAATTTCAGATTTTCAATGAAAATGACTGACCTAACCTAACCTAGCTTAACCTAACCGAGCATAATGTAACCTAACCTAACCCAAATGAATCTAACCTGACCAAATTTAAAGTTACTTTTTAGTATCGACATTGTGCAGATCGACTTTGCTCCGCTACCCGTTGTTTCATTTAGTTATCCTTGGAATTGTGGTTTTGTCGATCCGATGAAAAATGTGGCCCCCTTTTTTTTTAGGGGGGGGGGGGCGGACAATATATTTATATATATATATATATATATAAGAGTAGAATGATGAATTGTATTATTATTATTATTCGGCTCGTCAAGTGCCAGGAAGCTGAGATAATAGAGTATAATTTGTGACCTCATATTAGATAACTTGTACCCAATTGTTCCAAACGAAAGAGTAATAAGTATCAGGCCATAAGTTAAATTATGCAATACAGGTCCCTTCTCAACGGATTTTCACCACATTTGCGGGGTAGTTTTTTTTCATACAAAATTGATTTTCAGATTTCGACTATAGCGTGTGACTTTATCACAGCCTCTAATTCCTCTGCGACTGGATAATACAGGATGATTCACTCGCTGGTAGCCCCAGAGTATTGTATTAGCGATACTCTGGGGCTACCAGCGAGTGAATCACCCTATATATTTCAAAGACTTTACGAGAATGTTAAATTCATAGTTACGGTTAGTAGTATACCGCAAGAAGGGAGACAGAGAATGGATCAATTTGAAAATTTCCCCCCTCACCGTCCTTCATGGCGGTCCCCGTCCTTTATGAGGTTCTTTTCATGGTCCTTCATGGTCCTTCAAAAAAAAAAAAAAAAAAAAAAAAAAAAGGGGAAAAAAGGAAAAAAAGGGGGAAAAAAAGGGGAAAAAAAATAAAAAATTTTAAAAATAAATAATTTAAAAATAAATTTAAAAAATTAAATTTAAAAAATTAAATTTTAAAAATGATTCGTCTTCACCTTCCTTCAAAAAAATTTAAGAAAGGATTGAGCCTCGCCTTCCTTCTTGAAAAAGTTTTTCATGAGGCAAACAAGAACAAACATGAAAAAACATACATACATTCAGTACTTTCTGTTCAGGCAAATTCCGAGACAGTAGAAATGGAAACGAATATCTGAAAGGTTTTAATAGGCCTAACGAGATTGCGCATTAACACCCAATTTTCGTCTGTTAACAAATTGCGAACAATACATAAATGAAAATCAGAGTGATCATATTTTAAATCGAAAAACAAGTTCTTTGTTTAATATCTGTATTATGAAAAATAAAATGAATATATTATTATAATTTAAATAAATTAATTTCTCTCTTTTTTAAGGGAAACTGGCTTATTTTCAAACGAGATGACCTTCAAATACAATATATACATATAGTACACTCATATTTGTTTATTTACTTTTAAATATGTAGTTTTCTGTTATTTACACCGATATATACCATTACATTCACTTTCACATGCTATCTTCTGGTATGTGAATTAATAATTTTACTATACAGCAAATTTCGTTATAAAATTGCATATGTTAAAAAGAACATCAAGCTGCGTAACACAGCTTTGAAACTGAAGCATCAATTCTGTTATCCTCCTCTAAACATCCACTTAAATATTATTACTAATATTGATTTATTGTTATTATTACATATATATATGTACACGTGTTAAGAGTATTTAAATTAAATATATTGATTTCAATTCCCTTCGTAATAAAAGCATCTGGCAACTATACCCCCAATCTTGCTATATATTTCTCTCAGTAATTGTTTTCAGGTTAGTTGTTAAGTTTAACTTTCTTCTAAAGACTATTAGCTGCAACTAATCTTGTTATTATTATTATTATTATTATCATATATATATATATATATATATATATATAACATCCAAATAAGTAGGTTCGGGTAAAAAAATTTCTTATTAGATGCAATTAAAGAAAACGGGATGTCGAATTTGTGGGTTGTCATTTTTAAATAGATGCAGCGGGAAATAGGTACTGAAAGTTGAGAGATTTTTCATTAAGAACCTTTCTACTTGTAGTTATAGTTAGGACTATTCACATTACTTTAATTATCATTTCTCTAATTTAACGGCTGTTCACAATTCCTCATAATTCTCATAATAAACGTATTTGTTTTCACACCAGTCAGGCCACTGTTTACATCAATCACACAGAATGTTCATGCTTATTGTTTTTGTCATTAGCTGTACCAATCATGTCTTTACAGACTGAAGCCTACCGTTACACAACGTTTAAAATGTTATAATTAATGCTTTATGATATCAGATCTCGTATAAAAAGCATTATTTTCTGTACAAATGGCCACAAAAATACTTTCAATCCTAATATATGTACGTATAGTATGCAACATACGCCTTTTCACCTGTATTAAAAACGTAAAAGTATCATCATGCGATCTTAGTTTCCGCAATGACGTGAGCCCTAACATTTAATTTAAAATTATTTAACAGATCATTCGAGGGAACTGTACATCGATCTCATTATAACTTCTGACTCATAATAACCGCCATACATATTTACACGAGTTCAATTTAAATATATATATATATATATATATATATATATACAGTGGTGTAGTGCTAAATAAAGAAGTGAGGGAACGCATTTTGAAAGTGTTACTCAGATGCGGGGGGGACAATAGCGAGCGCGGCGAGCCCATACAGCTGGGGGTCCGGGGGCACTGTAAGCCCCCGGGAAATCTTTTGAAATCTGACCAATTTCAGGGATATTTTGAGGTCATATGCACTGGATATTAGGATATATTCCAAGGTTGAAGATGCAGTATTTCCAGTGTCATTAGATATATGACATCCAGTACGATCAATAAAAATAGCTAACAACTGGAATGATTAACTAAAAAAAGTTAACAACTGGTACGCCGTGGTGACTGTTTCATCAGATCTTTATAGGCTAGCATTGCCTCAGTCGAAGCTAAAAGAAATGAAACAGTTAATGATTCTTATATTTCTTCTAGGGGTGGGAATTAAAATTTCATGACGTTAGAGATTTGTAAGTTCGGATTTATTTGAAATAGTGAGGGAACGCCGTTCCGTCTACCAAAAAAAAGTAAGGGAACGCCGTTCCCACAGCACTACACAATATATATATATATATATATATATATATATATATATATATATATATATATATATATATATAGGAGTTTGTATGTGCCATTCCAACAGAAGGCAGGAAGTGTCTGAACCCTGTTTCTCCCATCACTGTCCTCTTCATCTGGCCTTTTTACATGTCACGTCTACCCTGTGAGCAGCCCAGCATACTCTCAAATACGCGCTTCTCACTATATTCCTTACTACACACGCATGCATCTTACACACTACACAGTCTTTTCAAAAAAGGTGTAATTTCAGTAGTCTCGGAGATTCGCGATTGTCCCCTCCTACATTTTCTCAGTAATTGTTTTCAGACTAGTAGCTAAGTTTAACTTTCTTTTAATGACTATTAGTTGCTACTAATCTTCTTTTTATCTTATTATTATATTATCATTGTTATATATATATATATATATATATATATATATATATATATATATAACATCCAAATAAGTAGGTTCGGGTAAAAAACTTTCTCAGTAGATGCAATTAAAGAAAACGGGATGTCGAGTTTGTGTGGATTGTCATTTTTAAATAGATTCAGTGGGAGATAGGTACTGAAACTTGAGAGATTTTTCATGAAGAACCTTTCTAGTTGCAGTCATAGCGTCCATTCACATTACTTTAATTAGCATTTCTCTTATTTATCGACTGTTCACAATTCCTCATAACTCTCATAATAAACGTATTTGTTTTCACTTTTCTTTCATGCCAGACAAGTCTCAGTATTTACATCAATCACACAGAATGTTCATGCTTATTGTTTTTGTTACTAGCTGTACCAAACATGTCTTTACAAATTGAAGCGTACCGTTACACAACGTTTAAAATGTTATAATTAATGCTTTATGATATCAGATCTCGTATAAAAAGCATTATTTTCTGTACAAATGGCCACAAAAATACTTTCAATCCTAATATATGTACGTATAGTATGCAACATACGCTTTTCCAACTGTATTGAAAACGTAAAAGTATCATCATGCGATCTTAGATTCTGCAATGACGTAAGTGAGCCTTAACATATAATTTAAAATTATTTAACAGATCTTTCGAGGGAACTGTACATCGATCTCATTATATATATATATATATATATATATATATATATATATATATATATATATATATAAGGAGTTTGTATGTGGCATTCCAACAGAAGACAGGAAGTGTCCGAACCCTGTTTCTCACATCACTGTCATCCTCACCTGGCCTTTTTACATGTCTCGTCTACCCTGTGAGCAGTCCAGCACACTCTCAAACACGCGCTTTTTCACTATATTCCTTACTACACACGCATGCATCTTACACACTACACAGTCTTTTCAAAAAGGTGTAATTTCAGTAGTCCAGAAGACTCGCGATTGGCCCCTCCTTCCTGCATGCATCGTATATATTACGAAACAATTTATAAAGTTCTCTCTTATTGCTTTCCTTATTGTAATGGGTATCACAACCGATTTTTCAATATTATTTAAGTATTATGTTGAGCAACATAACCCCCCCCCCCACAGACTAGTTTCTTAGCATAATCATGAAACATGAAACAAGATTATATTAATATATATGAAAATGAAAAGGTTTATTGGCAGACTATAGTCCATATGACAAATATTATTAATACAATGACAGTTCATACACTAAGGATAGAAATATATACAATTGATTAGAAATAATACTGCACTGTCGAAGTTAAGTGGAGCTACAGACAGACGTTTTTCGTACCAAGAAGTCCATAGCTTAGAGGATAAATGGCAGGACTCATGGATAGCTTGGATGATCGGGTTGGTTGACTTTTTAATTCTTTGCATTAGACTGTGTTGAGCACGTCTTGTTACCTCCGGGAAGCTCGGAACATTGCGGGTAGCAAACATTTGCGAAGCTGAGCATCTCGGGGGTAATTTATTGTAAGAGTCTAAAAGACCTGTTGTACATCAAATTTAGGGTTCTGCCAGAACCTTTTTTATAATTCACCCAGAGTTGCTGACCGTATATATTACTGCAGAAAGCACGAAAGAGTGTCTTTAGCTTCACTTGTACAGAAACGAAAGTTCCTTATGGTCATGTATATATATATATATATATATATATATATATATATATATATATATATATATATATATATATATATATATATATATATATATCCAAAAGTAGTTTGAAGGCTTATTCCATCTCACGACTGACTATAATTATACACTTTAGAGGAGTTTGAAAATTGCATATATTTAGACAAAATATTAGGTCTTAAGCTGATTTCATGTCAATATCAGCGTGCTTCACTGCCCTTTCAGTCATTGTGACCTTAGATCGTACCAGAACTATGGTCTGACAAAGCACAATGTGTTAAATTTACCAAACAAGGATTACCTATGTTCAGGACTCTGGACATTTCCATACTCAACATCAACTATGCCCATTTGATCGTACCTTTCTTTATGTACATGCAATAGCATCAATTGGTTAAGCTTTCTCTGAATCGTGTTTGAACGCAGATAAGATTTAATACGCACGATATTACTAAACGAGCGTTCACTACAACACGTAATGGAGGCAGGCATCACTATAATTAACTTTGTTTACGTAATCACAGAGGAGATGAGAAATTACTGGTCAGGTGTCAGTGATTGCACGTGTGTAACTACATTACGTAGAATTAACTGCTCAAGGGATTCGTGAACACAAAGTTCATACAGAGGTTGTTAGATGAGTATGTAGTCTTGCAGGAAGGAAGTCTGAGCCCTAGAATGAAGTTACACTCACTAATTATGCTGTGGACGTCTATCCTTTGCATCCTCGAGAAGCAAATCTTTACACTGGACATACATTTTGCACTATACTTCGTTAAAACTCTCAGTTATGGGTATTATAATGAGATACAGAGCTTCATAATGTGCCTTTCTGTAATGATCTTCAGATGCATAGCTACCTTCCGGTGGAACACAATCCTCTTCTAGCCTAGCTGGAACTCTTCTAAATCGAGGCTGTGAGGGTACATCTACCTGACAGGAACCTAGTGACTGTACATTCTTTTAGAAAAGACTAGCCCCTTCATCATTGCGCATATTTCAAAGAGTTTTATCAGTCATACCACCAATAGCTTATATATATATATATATATATATATATATATATATATATATATATATATATATACACACACACACACACTATATATAATATATATATATATATATATTATATTTATATATATATATATATATATATATATAGAGAGAGAGAGAGAGAGAGAGAGAGAGAGAGAGAGGTTGCAAAGAATGATGATGCGAAATTTGAATCACAAAATAAGATAGCAGTAAACAGAGTAAAGAGAATAACGGGGCAGATATTGATAGTCTTTAAACGATGGGATAGGAATATAAGGATTCCTATACTGAAAACCCTGATCATACCCAAATTGGAATACTGCTCGGTTCTAACATCCCCATATAAAAAAGAGGACATTAGGCAGCTGTAAGGGATTCAGAGAAGCTTCACAACCAAGATCGATGGGGGGGGGGGGTGCAAAGAACTAAATTACTGGGAAAGATTATGAAAGCTATTCATATTTTCACTGGAAAGGAGGAGAGAGAGAAACACCATTATTTACACTCGGGAAATAATGAAGAAACTTATCCCTAATCTTACTCTGAACCCTGTAACTTCCTAAACAACGGTGGAAGTAGAAAAGGAAGACTGCGTCGTGTTCCCAAATTAAAGGCGAGACAGGGAACATCCTTAACCCTGAAAAAAATTAGTTTTGTGGTGAGACGACCAAAACTGTCTAAACAAAAGCCAAAGACCTAAGGAACATGAAGGGAGTTGCTGTGGACATCTTCAAAAGATGATTAGACGCCTGGCTCAAAACAATCCCCGATGAACGGGACGTACATGGCTATGTGAGGTGGAGAGTACAAGAAAGCACTCGCAACCTCGACCAAGACAGGCCTAGAGGGGACACCAGCCTGACCTTCGTGTGAAGAGAGAACTACGCACGGAACCGCAACGTTGCGTATACACACACATTTTATTCGTGCATTTATCCGTGATTCACTGTCGTCAATTGAATTAACATAACCTACTATTTGTTACCACTGTACACTTAACCGTGATCGTGACATGGTGCTAGCCGTGATTTGAGGGTGTTTACATTTGGGGGTCTCCTCCCGCCATCCCACACAATGCGTCTCAGTCAATGTCTCTCAGCGCAGCCAAAGACAATATTACGGACGATACAAAAATCAGCAGAAAAATCAACGAGTGGTACAAAACTTCAAAATAAATCCAATTACCTTCCAAACAACACAGGACAATAGGAAAGTCAGAATGTGTAGTGTCCCCAAACTAAAGGCCTGACAAGAGACCTCCTCAACACTGAAGGAAATTAGCCTGGTTGTCAGTGGGCCAAGACATTTAACCAGCTTCACCTTCATGTGAAGAGAGACCGACGCAGAGGGGGGGGGCACTACCATCGAGTATAGCAATTTAACTTGAAGTAGTAGCATTATTAAATATTTAAATTAAATAGATGATTCTTTCGCAATAAAAATTAGGTGGTAACCTACATCTTAACACATAGCTATCATATCTACAGCTAATTACGCAAACGTATGGGCTCGCCGCGCTCGCTATTGTCCCCCCCGCATCTGAGTAACACTTTCAAAATGCGTTCCCTCACTTCTTTATTTAGCACTACACCACTGTATAATATATATATATATATATATATAAATTGAACTCGTGTAAATATGTATGGCGGTTATTATGAGTCAGAAGTTATAATGAGATCGATGTACAGTTCCCTCGAATGATCTGTTAAATAATTTTAAATTAAATGTTAGGGCTCACGTCATTGCGGAAACTAAGATCGCATGATGATACTTTTACGTTTTTAATACAGGAGAAAAGGCGTATGTTGCATACTATACGTACATATATTAGGATTGAAAGTATTTTTGTGGCCATTTGTACAGAAAATAATGCTTTTTATACGAGATCTGATATCATAAAGCATTAATTATAACATTTTAAACGTTGTGTAACGGTAGGCTTCAGTCTGTAAAGACATGATTGGTACAGCTAATGACAAAAACAATAAGCATGAACATTCTGTGTGATTGATGTAAACAGTGGCCTGACTGGTGTGAAAACAAATACGTTTATTATGAGAATTATAAGGAATTGTGAACAGCCGTTAAATTAGAGAAATGATAATTAAAGTAATGTGAATAGTCCTAACTATAACTACAAGTAGAAAGGTTCTTAATGAAAATCTCTCAACTTTCAGTACCTATTTCCCGCTGCATCTATTTAAAAATGACAACCCACACAAATTCGACATCCCGTTTTCTTAATTGCATCTAATAAGAAATTTTTTTACCCGAACCTACTTATTTGGATGTTATATATATATATATATATATATATATATATATATATATATATATATATATATATATATATGATAATAATAATAATAATAATAATAATACAAGATTAGTTGCAGCTAATAGTCTTTAGAAGAAAGTTAAACTTAACAACTAACCTGAAAACAATTACTGAGAGAAATATATAGCAAGATTGGGGGTATAGTTGCCAGATGCTTTTATTACGAAGGGAATTGAAATCAATATATTTAATTTAAATACTCTTAACACGTGTACATATATATGTAATAATAACAATAAATCAATATTAGTAATAATATTTAAGTGGATGTTTAGAGGAGGATAACAGAATTGATGCTTCAGTTTCAAAGCTGTGTTACGCAGCTTGATGTTCTTTTTAACATATGCAATTTTATAACGAAATTTGCTGTATAGTAAAATTATTAATTCACATACCAGAAGATGGCAAGTGAAAGTGAATGTGATGGTATATATCGGTGTAAATAACAGAAAACTACATATTTAAAAGTAAATAAACAAATATGAGTGTACTATAAGTATATATTGTATTTGAAGATCATCTCGTTTGAAAATAAGCCAGTTTCCCTTAAAAAAGAGAGAAATTAATTTATTTAAATTATAATAAATATTCATTTTATTTTTCATAATACAGATATTAAACAAAGAACTTGTTTTTCGATTTAAAATATGATCACTCTGATTTTCATTTATGTATTGTTCGCAATTTGTTAACAGACGAAAATTGGGTGTTAATGCGCAATCTCGTTAGGCCTATTAAAACCTTTCAGATATTCGTTTCCATTTCTACTGTCTGGCGGAATTTGCCTGAACAGAAAGTACTCGAATGTATGTATGTTTTTGCATGTTTGTTCTTGTTTGCCGCATGAAAGAACTTTTTTCAAGAAGGAAGGCGAGGCTCAATCCTTTCTTAAATTTTTTTTGAAGGAAGGTGAAGACGAATCATTTTTAAAATTTAATTTTTAAAATTTAATTTTTTAAATTTATTTTTTAAATTTATTTTTAAATTTATTTTTTATTTTTTTCCCCCCTTTTTTTTTTTTTTTTTTTTTTTTTTGAAGGACCATGAAGGACCATGAAGAACACCTCATAAAGGAGGGACCGCCATGAAGGACGGTGGAGGACCGCCATGAAGGACGGTGAGGGGGGGAAATTTTCAAATTGATCCATTCTCTGTCTCCCTTCTTGCGGGTATACTACTACGGTTCCCTTCGTAATTAATATAGTTCTTACATAAAAAATAAGTGCAAATATTTGGGCGAAAGAGTTTTGTTTGCCCTTTGGGCTCGATATCATGCCTTTATGCAGAAAATAAAACGATGTATATGAAAAAAAGATTTTTGTTGTCTATTTTGACATTAATATTTTCGCATGGAAATGTAAGAATTGAACATGTATTCTGGAATACAAAAAGTTATTCGAGAGAAACACGGATTTTCTGTGATCTTCGGAATTTACAGTAAAACTTTATGAAATACTACTGTTTTGATCCGACTACAGCGAGGATCGACTGCGGAGCATCTAGTAGAGTGAGCAAAGCGAGAGTTCAACTTTTATTTTTGTAAGTGATGTCAACTATCCATTTTAACAAACTTTATTGCAGCGGCCATGAACTTTCGAACAAAGAACCATATAAATTTTCACTCACTTGCTGGGACCTAATATAAATAAGGAAGTGCTGTCGGAGGAACAGGCGGGGTTTAGGCAGGGTAGAGGAACGGCAGACCAAATATTCACATTGAGACAAATAGCGGAAAAGAGATGGGAATATAATAAGAATACATATTACGTATTTATAGATTTCAAACAGGCCTTCGACTCAGTCTGGAGAGAGGGGATGGTGCAGGTGCTGAGAAGGGAAGGATTCGAGAAGCAAATAGTAGAACTAATACAACGATTGTACTCGAACACATTTGCAGCAGTAAGAATGGGAAATATAACCACCGACACATTTCCAACAAAAAGAGGTGTGATCCAGGGCTGTCCGTTATCACCCCACCTATTTAATTTGTTTTTGGAAGCGGTAATGAGGGAGGCATTGCAGAATTACGAAGGATCCATCAAAATAGGAGGTGAAATCGGCACGGACTTGAGGTATGCAGATGACATAGTGCTATTGGCGGAGATTAAAGAAGGGGCGGCTACAATGATAGAACGAGTGGAAGAAACATGCAACAAATACAATCTGAAAATAAATGTAGCAAAAACCAAAAATAATGAAAATAGGAAAAATAGATGAAGTAGTGGATCTACGCCTTGCAAACAGCCAAATTGAACAAGTACATGAATTCAAATACCTGGGAGTTTACTTTACCAGTGACAACAACACTTATCGAGCAATGCGGGAGAGGATTAAACTGGGATATGCAGTAATGAATAAAATGGATAAAATCTGGAAAGACAACCACATCAGTATGAAACTAAAAGTCAGATTATATGAATCCATAGTACTGCCAACAGTACTGTTCGGAGCTGAAAGTTGGATAATGAGAGAGAAAGAGCGGAAAAAGTTAAATGCATTTGAGATGTACTGTTTGAGAAGGATTTGTGGGGCGGGATGGATGGACCGGGTGACCAATGAGGAGATCAGGAATCGGACCAACGTCAAGATCCCAGTGAATAGCAAAGTCGAAGATATTCAGAGAAAATGGTTTGAGCATGTGGAGAGAATGAGGGAGGAGAGGTTGCCCAGAAGAGCCATGTACGCAAGAGAGGATGGAACTAGACCGCGGGGACGCCCAAGAAGAACATGGTTGGCGAGCTTTAAGAGCGGGAACGGGGAAGAGAATGGAGAGAGCTGACAACGATGGCGAGAGACAGACGAACCTAGATGGAGTACAGAAGTCATCAGAGGGACCCAACCCGGCTCTAACCGGACGGGAAATAAGTCAAGTAAGTCAATATAAATACCAATGATGACACATCTTCAATATGATTCATATGCTTGCCTTTCACTGGCTAACATGCCACCAGTATCCGGGAATGCTCCTAGATGTCTATCAGATGGTCTTTAATCGAAACTTTGAATTGCTTAACTTTATAGTTGCGAAGGTGTCTGTGCGCAAAGGTGAGTGCTGTCGAATGCTGTAATTAGACCATGAGCGTATTTTCTTAAGATTTCGAAATTTATAATCTGGGAAACTCTTTAAAACGTAATCATGTTTACCTCATATGTTTGTCCTACTGTTATGATGGTACCAATTAGATTGTCGAAGAGACTTAAATCCACAGAACATCATTGCAACTCTTGAAACCTCTCAGAAAATTGTCCCTGTAACACTGTCACAATCTGCGATTTCCTTATAAAAAGATTCATCCAAGGTTTTGCTATTGTGAAGTGGATCACAGTACTAACAATGAACAACATTGTTTGAGCTTAACTGCTTTTGAAATTAATGCATCTTCGCTTCGAATGCTTTTACATCGCTTTACATTTCACATTCATCAGTTTCTCTTTGATTTTTAAGAACTTACTGGAAACTGAAACTATATTCTTAAACACTTTAACTTCGTCGTTGGCAACGCTAGAGTGGCCACTCAGTGCTAAGAGTGGAAAGAAAGCGTTTTAGAGAGCACCACCGAGATGTTTAAATTAAAAACGCAAGCGTTTCGTTAAGAATATTACGCTTTAAACAAAACAGACCACTCGAATTTTTTTCGGAATGATATTTAAAAGTATTTTATTCAAATTTGTTCTGCATATGAAGGTTAATACGTTGTAATTAGGTTAGGTTGGGCAAGGTTATATTAAATTAGGTCAGTTTAAGTTAAATTAAGCTACATTAAGTTAGGTCTGGTTGGCTTGGATTTGATAAAATTCGGTTTGGTTGGGTTGAAGCATTTTATTTTTTGTTGTCTTTGTTTGAGGAAATTGTTTGAGACAGTGTTGTTCAAACGTTTTGGCAGTCAAGAAGAGTTTATCGAAGTCTCAAGTTTTTCGTTGATCAGTTAGTTGCTTCACACTCTGGGAGACCCCTTAAAACGAAACGAAAAATAATAACTTATTTAATTTTGAAGACAATTTTTTTTTAATTTTTGTATACTTATTGTATAAGGCAGGGTTGGCAATAAAACATTCTTAAAAAAAAAAGAACAACTCACCTGGTTTTTTTTCGGTTTAAAAAAAACAGAATAAGTAGGAAAACTGGGTTTTTCCAAAATAATTGTATAAATTCACTTACTTTTTTGTATAAGTTATGTATAGTGCTTATAGATCTAATAAGATGGAAATTAATGCAATGGAAGGCACTACTGTGTTCATAAATGTAAAGAAATTTGCTGCATTTTATGTGAAATAATTGTTAAAATGTTTACATCAAATAAAGCATACTACATAACCAGCAGTGAGAGGAACAGGATGTTGTGGTGTAATTGTGCCTAACTTAGCTTAAGAAGTTTATCTGATAGACATTCAGAACATTGCGTTACAGTTAGCCTAGCTGTATACCAAATGGAATTACTGACAGATTTTTATCTCCTTTCAGATTTGTATTTAATATGTATCAATTCTACACGCTCCCAGGTATTACAGTACCTTTAAAATCGTAAAATCGTGTTGTGAAGGCTGCAAAGCTCGTAAAAGTTCACAGACACTAGCGTTTGGCAATGCCTGAGGCTAAAATAGTCACTGAATCACTGATGAGTGTCACTGATGACTAATGAGTAGGTACTGGTACGTGTAACTGAATTTAGCTTTTCCAATCGAAGCTGCTTCCACCTTACTAAGTTAAAAAAAAAAAATTTGCTTTTCACATCTCAATCATCCTGCGTTTGGGTTTAATTTCAGTCGAGTTTTTTTTTAGACCTTCGTATTTTGAATATAGTTGTTTACTTCATTATGCCCAACCTTGATATTTTCAATATACTTGTTTACTTCATTTGTGCACAAAGCGTTTTCATTATCCATCGAAAACCGTTTTTTTTACGCTACACAACATTGAAAATATGTTTAATTTGAAACTATCGTTGTTTAGTGGGTAGATGTTTCGGTATACAGAGATCTTTGATTTTCACAGAAATATTATAGTTAACAATAATCTTTCAAAAAAACCACCAGAGTGGTCAAAATACTCGCGGGGGTCGGGGGAGGCAATTTTTTTCGGAGCTATTGAAGAATAGGGACCCCAGCCTTCTTTAGTTAGGCTTATAAGGCTAACTAACGAAAATATCACGACCTAACCTAACCAATCGTTAGGTTAACTGTGCGCCCTTGACGATTGGTAAGGTTAGGTCATGATATTTTCGTTAGTTAGCCTTCTTTAGCCTTAGTTAACTAAAGAAGGCTGGGGTCCCTATTCTTCAATAGCCCCTTTTTTCTTCTCTTAGGAAACACAGGTGGGGAAAAGTGGGTTATCCACTTCTATGTCAACCCTGGTATAATATATATACTGTACATATATACCACACATGTGTGTATGTGGTGTGTGTGTAGTTGAAGATTTTCCTCGTGGCTAATAATTTTTTTTGTTTATATTCTATAGATTTTTATTATATAACTATTTCAATAATGAACCCGAATTGGTGTCTATAAATGTCACGATCTTTCGTATAAAAATTGTGTATAATGTAAACAGTTATTGGTATAGTGAGTAAATCTTATTGCCACATATTTGGCAGGTCTTTTGATACAGTTCTTAAAATGCGTACTGGACTTTATATTATTTGCAATATCCTTTGTATAATAAAAGGTGATCTCATAATTCAAAAAGTATAGGTAGGCCTATTTACAGTAATTTGAGAAAATAATGTTTACTAAAAACAAACTTATTAATGAATTTAAAAGACCTTCGTATATGAGAATAAAAACCCACTCTAATAGACAGAGTTTATTTCCACGACAGTTTCGACGCCCACTGGCATCCTCCTCGGGTGGATACAGAAACACAAATGAAACAAAACAAGAGGGAAAAACAGTTCAGGGATCGACCGTTAAGAAATTCGCACCTAGGTTGGATTCCATTCTCTCGAGACAGGAGGGGCATTTTCATTAAGTACATTCGCACAAATTTTAAAACTATCTTCCTATTCTAAATACAGATTCTATTATTTTTACATAATTATTACATTTATAATTAAATTTATTACATTTAATATTGCATAATTATTAATTACAGAAATTATAAATTTATTATTACATTGGTTATTACATTGTTGTTTATTATACAGAAATTATAAACCGAAAAACGAATGAAAAAGGCGATTAGGAAATAATCCAGAGACCATTGAGAAATTCGCACCTAGGTTAGATATCGTTCTCCCGAAACCAGAAGGGCATTTTATTACAGGGTCAGCTTATAACTACATTTCCACAAATTAAAAATATCTTCTTGTTCTATACATACAGATCCTAATGTTTTTGACATAATTACTGCATATATTTATTTCCACATTAATTACTTCCATTATTACATTTACTAAAAGCGAGTAAGGAAACATCCAATCCATAGACATTTAAGAAATTCACACTTAGGTTCGAACACGTTCCCACGACTCCGTAAGGGATTTATTGACCAAGAATCTCATTAAAGGGTCTAACTTATAAGTAACTTAAAATTTGTGCGAATGTACTTAATGAAAATGCCCCTCCTGTCTCGAGAGAATGGAATCCAACCTAGTGCGAATTTCTTAACGGTCGATCCCTGAACTGTTTTTCCCTCTTGTTTTTTTCATTTGTGTTTCTGTATCCACCCGAGGAGGATGCCAGTGGGCGTCGAAACTGTCGTGGAAATAAACTCTGTCTATTAGAGTGGGTTTTTATTCTCATATTTTGACCTTCACGTAAAAAAGTGAAGTTTTTTGCATTGACCTTCGTATAATTGATCACTCACACACACACACACACACACACACACACCACACATATATATAGATATATATGGCAATTGGCAAGGTTCATTAAATTGCTAAACCCTGACTGAGTTAGAACCACTTTATAGATGAAGGAATTCAGCCAGTTACTATAAATAAATGGAGACAAAAGAATGTGGTACCATTAATCACTTCATTATGCAGTTACGTGTTTTAGTACTAAGCAACGATGGCACTACTTGATAAGTTCCTTCCATCCCTGAAGGTGAGTTCTTCTCAGAAGGTCTGGGTAGGTATTAGGCACTCCCGTCTCTCCTTTTGAGAGCGATTAACAAGAACCCGGTAAGGAAGATGTTAAAAAGAATCGATTAGAGTGGATTACTGAGAAGAACAGTCCTAGTTGCTGGACTAAGAGGAATGAGAGAGAAGAAAACTCTTTTTAGTTTGTTTTGAGTTCGCGGACATGAGAGGACAAATGACCTTGAAGGAGATGAGAGGACGGATGACCTCGACGTTTGGTTTTATATACGCAGAAGAGGGTCAACTGGTGATCAGGTATTGAAATCGGATGGCATGAAACCAAAGTATGTAAAAGCTAACGAATGGTAGACATTAGGAAGTCCTTCGAAATAAACAGGTGACTAAACTTTACGCCATTATAACGTCTCTCTCTCTCTCTCACACACACACACACACACACACAACACACACACACAGACCGCGATCATACAAATAACAATGTATGTGTAACGAAGTTTGAATCAAAAGATGGTCATAGAAAGTGTTCATTATTCGTGAAAGCTCGTGGTAAGTGAAATATGAAAACAATTTCTAGCGATAATTCGTGGAAGATGCATAAAACGTTAAGGAGTGGCACACAAGGAGAAAAACAGAAGTAGTTACACGAATTACAGGCTAACGAGACCCAAAGATCCACTCATGCTTAGCTCACAAAAGAAAGGAGAGAGAGAGAGAGAGAGAGAGAGAGAGAGAGAGAGCTTTTATATCATGCTTACACTTAACCCTTTCACTGCGGGTGGCCCGTATACAGTTCCAAAATTTGCACCGTTACGAAATTCGCCGCTGCAGTGAAAGCATTAAGAAGAATGAAAAGACATTACAGCGTTTCTTCATTTACATAACATTAAGTGAAAACATATAAAAAATTAACCTCTGTTCCGATATATTGGTAGCGCCCGTAGTTCAATGGGTAACACCGTTTCCCTATAATCGAATTGAAGACACTGAGGTCGGGGGTTCGAATCCCGATGGTGCTGGTAACAGTAATCCAGGAGTTAACGTAATGGGTTACATTCGTCTGGCCTGAATTCTGTGCCAGTTTCTGACCCCCTTATTACTCACTATTATAATTATTATTATTATTATTATTATTATTATTATTCAAACACATTAATCATAGAAATGGAAAAGCTACTTGTTTTTACATGCATTTTGTGTGTATATATATAAAAAACCCTCAAGAAAATCGTGCATAAATCACATTTATTTCGTTTATGACTGCAAAGAACATTAATAAATAATGGTCATAAATTTCACCAATGGCTCGACAAGACTCACATGTGTTTAAAGTCCTCAATACAAAGTCCCAAAATATTTCTTAATATTGTACTTTCATTTAAATATATGTTTCATGCCACTTCTGTAATTATACATAAATAATGGTTTGTCTATTTTGCATACTGATTTATAAATACAACCAAGCAAAATAGCTGAGTTCTTAGTCACTGCGAGACAGCCGCGAATGGCTGCCAATGAAAGCACGCCACAGTTAGTTCACGATAAATAAACTGGGGCTGTACGAAAGCTTGACGTCATGTTGTAGTAATTTTAAGGTTATACGATAAAATGAAGGTATGAAGTTATGAACTTCACTATATATATATATATATATATATATTATATATACACAGTATATGTGTGTGTGTGTGTTACAATAAGATTGTGAAAGTAGTGATTTCATGAAATCCCTGAAATTTTCAGTAGTTTCGTGTAATTACTGTTCCACTCAGGGACTTCAGGAAGTTATTAAAATACTTAGGAATTTCTTGAAATTTAGGATAGGTTAGGTTAGGTTTGCTAAAACCTAACCTAACCTAACCTAGTTTAAACAGTCATATATATATATATATATACACCTTCGTAACCTTGGTTTTCCTTCCCCCTCTAATTGTTCGTTCTGACGAAGGTCAGGCTTATTACTCTGCCTTAGACCTCCAGCTTAACGTGGAATCCGAATCACGACCCACCAGGGAAGTCAGAAATTACAAAGTTCTCGTCCGGACTCGATCTCACGACTCCCGAATCAGCAGCCCAGTGTCTTAACCACTATGTTACCCAGGGTACCCACTTATCTACCAACCTATTTTTTATGGAAGGATGAACAGTTGGGTAAACTGCGCGGCCCCTACTCTCGTTAGAAATCGAAATCGGGGCCGGTGGATTCGTAGTCAACGATGCTAACCACTATACCTTACACTCCTGATTTTATAGGTCCGGGTGCATGATTCATCTTGCCCCTGATGAATCATGCATCCGGACCAAAGAGTCAGGAGTATCTGCAGTGCAAACTGACGAGACAAGCAAGGAAATGATTATAAATTTGGCCGTGCATTGGATTATATTAAAACAGAGCTTTGTTGCTTCTATTGGCGATGAACCACGTATACGGAAGCTTCCTTAATACTTTGACCCTCAATGTACCGGTACTTAGCAATGATGTTGCGAGCTGTTTGTACGTTGAGTGGATGTATGGGTGGAGCAGTGCTTTTCAAAAAGCAGTGAAGGCTTTACTTTCTATCTACACAAAAAACATAATCTAAATCTACTATATATATATACACCAGTATATGAGGCACTCCGGACCACAAGCTGCCAAGCGCCAAAATTTAAAAAATGGAGAAAAATACAGTTAAAGTTTGTCAACTTGCAAAATGTCATAACTTTTGAACCAATAACGATATTTGATCGATTTCGACCATATGTACAGGTCCGCAATCTGCTCCCTGACTCACCCACGAGATAGAAGAAGGGTGGGGAATATAGTGGTATAAATAACTCATTTGTAGCCCCACTGGTGCTTGGTAGGTTGTGGCCCTCATATATATACACAGGGTGTTCGGAAAGTCACTGTGCACTTATATATTATATAAGTGCACAGTGACTTTCCGAACACCCTGTATATATATATATATATATATATATATATATATATATATATATATATATATATATATATATGTGTGTGTGTGTGTGTGTGTGTGTGTGTGTGTGTGTGTTTACAGATGTATAAACGCGCATAATGCGATATTACCCCACTAGGATTCGAACCCACTACCTTATCCCATCGTAGTTTAGTGGCTAGCACCCTCGCTTTTTACTCAAGAGGTGGTAGATCAACATATATATATATATATATCAGCTCCTGATGGGTAGCAGTACTCTTTGTACTAACCCATGTCTTTAATTTGAATAACACTTTGGGTCTAAGTGAAAGATTCCTTTAATTATTCCACATCGGGCGATTGTGGACGGCATATTAATTAATTATTATCAACTTCCGATCAATAGATATTTCCATAGTCAGCAAGATTAATAGTAGATCAACTGGGGACCCAGAGAAAACGTTTAATGCCGTCTTCACATCCCTTGTATAGTTATGAAATAGGTAGAACGTGGAGTTTCATGTTCCTGAATAATATCAGTGCCGACCTTGTTGGTACAGTGGAAATAGATCTTCTCAGGATGTTAGCATAATATATAGCCCATTAATGACTACCAACTGTCTTTTCAGAATACCAAATGACCACCCACACTCACCTATTCTATCACACTTCACAACAGTCTGAAGGCAATAAGGGTTGGAGAGTTTAGGTGTCCTCCATATCTACAGTATGTTCGCCCTTTAGATGTAAATTGTCGAAATTTTTAGTTGTCGATATAAGCACTCTTCATGTTTGGAGCTCACACTTTTCCCAATAGATTTATTTGTGTCTGAAATCAAGAGTTTTTGTTGAACCACATCATCGTCTGCAGCCAAGGCTGTGGAAGTACGTTGAACCGTTCTCGAACGCGCATCACATGCGTCATCAACGCAATTTTGACGAAGAGCATTGGCATGGCGAACCAGGGCACACTCCAGCCTTGGTGTCATCGATGAAGGCCTCACAGGTCATTTTTTGGCATCAGCCGCATGCCCTGCACCGAACTTCGATATAATATTTCCCTCCCTTACGTTTGAAATGCCAAGTTCTTATCAATCCGTTCGTTGGCCGCAGTGAAAACGGCCGATAATACGGCCCCTACTAAATGGGGAAATATGACATGATCCAAATGTTTTTGGAGGAATATTTGCGGTGAAACTAATTTAGTTTATATTTCACTTCATAACATCTCTGAAAAGTAAAAATTTCACCAAGTGACGTTGTGATGATTGATGAATATGTATGGGAAGGGATACAAAATTATTATTCTCTCTCTCTCTCTCTCTCTCTCTCGCTCTCTCTCTCTCTCGCTCTCTCTCTCTCTCTCCTCTCTCTCTCTCTCTCTCTGTAGATATATATATATCATTCATCGATGCATTCATAGTTTAAGGGAAATATAAAATTAAATATATTTTTCCATAGTTCATCATTCCGACAATATGCCCACTTCAGGGTACGAGCAGCTCGCAGCAGCATTGCCAAGCAAATAGGGGGTCAAAGTTCTGATGAGACTTCGGTACGTGGTTCATCACCATTGAAAGTAATAATGTTCTGCGTTAGTTTACTCAAAAGAACATCCATATCCGTACTCAAATTATTGCAATTTTTGTTAGTTTGTATTTCAAACACTTCCAGTTCTGGTGCATAATTCTTCAGGAGCAAGATGCCCCGCAAATTTGTGTTTCCTCCTTAAGGCAGCACAAATTTACCTGTATCGTAATACCTCAGGCTTGCTCTCCTCATAAACTGGACCAAAAACCACACATATCCGCAATCGCAAACCGTATTTGCCTGTATTTACTTTAGAATAATACTTTTTAGATATCTGTAGACTCAACAAACCATTGTATTTGCTAACTCAAACGGAATAGAATTTGAAGAAGGATACGTCTCACGGTGGAATAACTTCCCAAGACAACAAACCCAGAACAAAATTCGGAAAATTTTAATATCTTACCTTTTTCACTTATTCTGTAGTTACGATATATATATATATATATATATATATATATATATAACGTAAAGAACGACGCTTGTATAGGAGATATTCCGCGCAAGACAAGCGTCGTTCTTTACGTTATTTATACTGCGTGTTCTTTGCAGTTGAATGTATATATATGTGTATATATATATATATATATATATATATATATATACGTTGTAGCCAATGACATAATACCATTTCCTGTCGATCAGCGAAGTTAAGCAACATTGGGTTGGGAGAGTTGTTGGATGGAAGACCGTCCTGTGAGTCTAGATTATGTAGCGACCCGTAGTTCGGATTCTACGTAAAGCTGCGGCTCCCCTCCATTATATGACTTTAGATGTTGCAAAGGAAGTTAAACAACCCCATCAACGAACATATATATATATATATTGGACAAAAGGATTTCTTTCCATTAATATTATTTAGTTTATGATCCTATTTTGCAGAAAGAATCACTGAGTAATTTAAATTAAATATTACCACAAGAAAGGTGATTGTTAAGAACGTCATTTCAATTTTTTTCATTTATTGCCAAGTTTGTTTTTGTTCACAGACATAGGGTCATAGGGTGGATATACACTATACAGTGTGGGGGGGGGATATATAGGGAATACAAGAATACAGGGATACATAGGAATCCTGGCGATCTTTATGTATCCTTTTGTGTGTGTAATTGATTAGAATGGCTTTGGCCCCGTGGTTCAAGCGGCGTGACCACCCCATGCAGAATCAGAAATGGGTTTTCGGTTAATGGATGTATGAATGTACAGGAGTGCTTGTTAGAAGTTAAAATGGGCTCGGAAACAGTTCCTCGCAATTTTAATAAAAATTATAAATAAGTATAAATTGCTCTGGCTCAGTTGACCCTTGGGGCATACTCACCTCCACGTAGTGGGCAAATGAGTTTCTTGGAGGTTAATTTTTATTTTCCTAGGTTTGTGTTCTCAATGTCATTGTAAATTATAACCTTCTATTTTACATATAAGAATGGAAAATATAATTCAGCTCTTTCTCTTAAATTTGTATGATTACTGCCTAAGTCAGTGGTTCCCAACCTTTCCTGACTCAAGTACCCTAATGGCATATGTTCTCCTTTCGCGGTTATCACGGATTTTTTTCGTCTCCCAATGTTCAATATTCAGTTCCGCCGCTCCCCACCCTCCTCAACACCAAGTAACTTCAAACTGAGCCTAGACAGTTTCCGTATTGATGTAATTAATTGTGAATATTTTGCTTTGTTTGAAATGTTCTTATCTGCAGTAACGTCTGAGTTTTCAATTACCGGTACTTATTTTTGTCTTTTTCATGAAATTTCGAGGAACTCCGGTTGAAAAACAATGACCTTAGCATACCTTCACTTCTTTTGCACAGTAACATTTAATTACAGTACATTACTACCAGCAATGAAATTTGAATTAAGAAGTATAAGGTTACATCTTTCTTATACTGAATCACATTCAACAGATTTACTGTAAATAAATTGTAAATTCGATATTTTATATAAAATAGCTTTCTTCGTCCACAAATAAGAGCAAACCGTAAGCGGAGTACGTGTGACTCATGGAATAAATTTAGTCGTTGATATAAGCACAAAATTCTTTAAAAGACAGTTTTAATTAAATTTAAAACTGTATTTATACGTGCATATGCTTCCTTAAGCCAGTATTATCGGAATTTATACTTAAATAATAAATATATACATTAAAATGTTTTAGTAAATTTAAATTTTTGAAATAAAGTATAAATTAATTATGCTTCATATTTGTTTACCATATAATTTATCGTTTTCTTTGACGTTTTCAAGTAAGAAAAGAGTAACTAAAATAATTTTTAGTCTGCAAGTTCATATATAAGTGTCAATGAATGTTTAATAATCATATTAAATAATATTTTATGAAAGTTCAAACTATTTCATACGAATTACTCCCTGAATCATATATTAAAATAGAAAATCAGATCACTCACCGTATATTTATAAACTAAGCAGTAAACTTATCGTGGAATATTTGTGTGACAGACGAGTGCCAACCGAATGGAGAAATTTTGGCAGAAATTTATCAGATTTAATGTCTCACTTTTCGAGCTAAAATATTGGTTTGAAATCTGGTGGTCACTTTTAGATTAATGCTATTATTAGATGAAGTATATGTGAGACGTTTTGCTGTTTTCTACAGGATTTAGAGTCATTTCACTGATATTCTGGAGTCACCGCACTCCTATTTTCAGAATCTGGGCATCACTAATATCAAACGTCTTATACTGGAACTTCAATAAGGTTATGACGGCCGAGTTTAGGACGTGTAATCTACAAAAATTCTTTGGGTTAAATTTAGTTCAGATTCGTTAAGTTAGGTCATGTTAAGTTAGGTTTATTTAGGTTAAAAGTAGTGTCAATGAAATTTCTTGTCGATAGAAAGATTACGATTTTAGATTATTAAAATTTTAATTAAAATATATGCATTTTTATACAAAACCCAACAATGATTGATGAAGTCTATGGTGACATTCTTAGTCATAAAAAGTTATTTTTTTATGGATACCGCTTCAGTGGTCTAGTGGTTGACTACGAATCCATCGGCCCCGGGATCGAGACCCGGTGACGGCAGGAGGCGCGCAGCAAAACCCAGCTGTTCATCCTTCCACACAATAAAAAAAGAAATTAATAGGTAGATAAATGGGTACTCTGGGTAGCCTGGTGGTTAGACGCTGGGCTGCGTCGGGAGGTCGTGAGATCGAGTCCGGGTCGAGGACTTTGTAATTTCTGACCACCCGTGGTGGGGTGTGGTTCGGATTCCACGTTAAACTGTAGGTCTAAGGTGAAGTGACAAGCTTGACCTTCATCAGAATGAACAATTTGGTCGGAACCAAAGTATCAAGAAAATAAAAACCCACTCTAATAGACAGAGTTTATCCACCCGAAGAGGATGCTAGTGGGCATCGAAACTGTTATCAAGAAAATGTTTCGTTTAGATGCCATGGCTAAATTGTACGTAGTGTGTTGAGTTTAACTCGCCAATTGTTTTACGTGCTGCTTGTTATTTTTCTTAAGGAGTTCGAAATCCCAGCCTAGACCGGCCACGCTCTAACTGAGCAACCTTAACTTGTAATCTAAGTTAAGAAGGCTAGAGGGACCCTGTGGGCATATTCAATCTTAACTTAGATTGTCAATTGAAGCAGGTCTACTTTAGGCCTGAGTTAGCAACAATGAAAACAACAACATTTTTGGGGTCTTTTCCTTCTAAGCAGACTCAACTTGCATTAGAAACAACTTTGCACCATTGCACGATGCAACAAACATACTTGTATCTAGACTGCTAAATACTTGACATTCAAAAGAGAGTTCTCCATATAACTGCAACTTAATTATGCCACTTTCAACAAAGGAGAGGAGAAGAGACGGTTCTGGCCTCCAAAATTGTTGCCACAAAGGACCAAATATTTAGGTTCGCCCATAAATTAAAAAAATCATGGCTGGTGAGCAGTTATGGCTGGGTGGATACACATTTTGAATTTCTGTTAGTAGATCTCTAGGGGATACGTTTTAGTTCGGGCGAGGCAGTGGGCCTTCGATCCAGCCTTGGGTAGAGCCAGATATTGTTTGTCTTACCTTTTTAGCCTTTGCCCTGAGGGTTCACTCAGGTCAAAGATGCTGGCGATGAAAAGAGGTTGTCAACTCTAATTTTCAAACCAGAATAAAGTAGTCAGACACTTGTTTTTTACTTTTTAAACGTAGTTGACTTCTTACTTTGATAGGAAGAAGGTGTTGCCACTGGTCTGTTAAACTTATTTTTACATTTGTTAATTATATATTTGTGAGGGATAAAAGTTTTAAAATGTTAAGGAAATTTGTTAGAACTTCTTGTTTAAATTTCTGAATAAAACGAGATATGTTTTAAGAAATTGTTTGAATTTGCATAAATTTGTGAAAAAAATTAAAAGTGTTTTGTAAATTTATTTTATTAATTTGTGAGTGAATGAAAGAGAGGGTGTGTTTGTGAGTTTATATTATTATTATTATAATTATTATTATTATAATTTGGAGTTTCATTTTGGATATTTTTCTTTAGCAAAACAAACAAACAAACCAGACATTCCGCCTTTTGGGCTGCGGCGACGGATGCGGTTTGAGCATGCGATTTAGTGATTGGTTCTGGTCGGACTGGTCCACGTTCGCCGGTTCGGACATTTTTTGAATTGGATTTTGAGCGTTTTTGCGGTGAGGCAGTTCTGCCTCCATTATTTTTATTTTTAAAATTTGCTTTAGAGATGTTATAATTTAAATATTGTAATTGTATTTTTACAAAATTCATTTTAATTATTTTAATGTGTTGTAATTTTTTTCGCACTTGATAAATTAAATGTAAATTCGTTTTTTGTACTTTCTCTTAAGAAAAAATTCTGAATTTGTTTTTAGATTTGTAATTTTAATTTCTTTTTTTAGTTCCTTTTAATAAATTAAATTTAAACATGAATAATATTTTCCAAAATAGCTTTGCAAATTATTTTAATATTGTAATTTTTTATACGATTAATAAATCAATGTAATTTTATTTGGGCAAATTTATTTTATTTCTAAATAATTTATTTTAATGTAAATTTTTAGGATAATTTTTTTCTATAAGTTTAAGATGTGAGTGCATTTATCTTTATAATTTTTTTTAATTCGAATTTAGCTTTTGAAGGTAAGGTTTCAACTTAATTTTTTTCGTTCTGGATTGGTTCGGAGTGATCAGGGCCTAGGTGATAGAGTGTATATGTATATAATGGTACACGAGTACAGAATATTGTGCACACATGCGCACACATATACACATACCCACATACCTGTTGAGCTTTTGCTTTTTTGTCTTGATTGTTTTCGAGTGTGAAGTGGGCGGAGTTTTGGCTGTGTATATATATATATATATATATATATATATATATATATATGCATGGATACAGAGTTTGGCAGCGCGCACACACACACACACGTGTTTATCAGTCATCTGAGCTGTAACTGCCTGTTTTCTGTTTTGTTTTGATATATATTCCCATATGGACTGTTTACTTTACCGGCTTTACTGGCTTTTTCAGCCACTTCAGCCTGTTAAAACGGCTTTATGTGGCTTAACTGACTTTAATTATCTCTCATTCTGTCTTCCTGGCTGTAGACTTGGTCGAGGAAGGTGAGGTTCTTCTGTTTCTTAATTTCTTTCTAATTTCTTTCAAAATAATATTTTACTTTCATTTTTAAACTCTAAGGTGTTCTACTTTGTAAAATATTTTATTTTAAACTCTATTTTTTTATATAGAATTAATGTATATTTCTTTTCTTATTTTTCTCTTTTATTCTAAGTTGTAATAAAAACATTTAACGAGAGTTGGGTTGTTGGTTTTGAGGGTTTGTGAGCGCTGTCTGGGCGGTCTAAGGTACATTAGCGTTGGGGAGGAGTATAAGGTGGCCTCTGAACTTCTTAATTTATTTATTCAATAATTTTTTTATTTAATGTAAAAATATTTCTATGGCTGCCTTAGGAGATTAAAAGGATTTAAAAGTTCATTTTTAGTGCCGTCCTTCAGTGCCCTCCCCTCAGTGCCAGTGTCATCCCTAGTGTCAGTGACACCCTCACCCCTTTCCTACCTACCCTGACTCTCCTTAAATCCACGTATACTACTGGTCTGAGAGCTGTGCCAGTTTCTGACCCTCCTCACTAATTGTTTGTCGCTCGGAAAATTTACTAAATCAACCCACTCATCAGGGAAGTCTAGTGGTTGAACGCCCGGCTGTTGATCTGGAAGTTCTGGGTTCGAGTCTGTGCTCGGACTTCAGATTTCAGCGACTAAAGTGTTTCTCTGTGTCCCCCCTGTAGGATAGTAGGTCCCCTCTTCATGTTACGAACGAAACTAAACAACCCAAAACGTTATTATTTAACCAGAAACCATAACTATTCAAACACTACTCATTTCTGCTTTTCTGAAGTTTTCCTTGGTCATTTTTTATTCTTTCATTAATACGAAGCCAGGAGATATCCATCTAGGATATGTCCATTTAAGGGTATGTAGAGGCCAATCAGAGGAACTTTATAGGTACCACTTCATTGCGTAAATGTTGGCACTATAATAATAATGATGATAATAATGGTTAATTGATTGTTAATGATAAGGCTGGAGTCACCAGGTCTTTGCAGATCAAATAATCAAATAATTAAGTTATTAATTAGGTTGATTGATAGAATGAGTTTTCTTCCTTTATCAATAAAAATAAATGGTTTAGGAATGAGAGAGAAATAAAAGATTGCAATTGTTGAATACAAGTTCGGTTGGAATGAAATGTACACTTGATTAATGACTTCAATAACGCGCGAGGTAATGATTAGTCTTTATATAAAGTTAAGTGAATGACACTAGGCCTAAATGAGGCATGCACAAAAGATGTTCACATCGTGGTAGCTCTCGTGTCACTAATCTTGGGAGAGAGAGGTCGGGGTGCGTCGAGAAGTCCTTGTAACGAAGTTGAGGTGTGATATCTTGAAGTAGTTCCGCGCTGTGACGTCATCTTAGTCGTGCTTGTGTGACGTCATCTTGGTCGTGTTTGTGTTGATGGAACATCGCCAAAGTATTTGAAAACGTCTCTGCCACTACAAGTATAAAGGCTATCGATTAAATATAAAATGGATTAAAAACTACTGAACAGATATCCCTGTGATAGGTTGTGGATATCTAATTTTAATCCATTTCCAATCCATCGAGACCTTTTCATCCATCATCATCTGGTTGATAACGTTTGCCACATCTGTCGAAATATGCACAAAATACCTACTGAACACAGTGTGAGGACAACTTTTAGATATTTGATAAGACCTTACATCCACTGATGAAGATGCATGTTTGTAGTTTGCATGGTATGACTGTGAGTTAAGACTGTGTTTGCATGGTTTGTAAGCGTTCTTATTTTACTTCTTTTCATCTTTCACCCCTCTCCTATTCTCTCCGACTATTTTTCTGACTTGTCGGCAGTGGCTGGCGGATGATGATGGTGAGTCTTTTTCTCTTTTTCTGAATGAATGTTAACCCACGAGTGATAGGTGTTCCTCCTTACTTAACCCCTTATTCTCTTCTCTTCTCTTCTCTTAACCCCCTACTCTTTCCTTTCTCTCGAGCTAACCTTAGAGTGGATCTTAGGGTCTTTGTTAGCCTTAGCTTCTGTAGATCTGTAGATATTCATTCCATAGTTTCAATCCAATGAAAATGGATGTTTTGAAATGAAGGCAATCTAAAGTGAGTACAACATGCTGCGGTCTATTTCTAGTCTGATATGAGTGGATGTCTTGATGAGTTACAAAATATGGTAATTGTGGGTTATCTGTCGCCACTTTTTAATATTTTTTTTATTTATTTATTTTTATATATTAAGAGAAGAGGATTCTTTATACTGTACGGCATTGACGATTGGTTAGGTTAAGTCGTGCTAGTTTGGTTAAATACCGTTTTATTTAACCAAACTAGCACGACTTAACCTAACCAATCGTCAATGCCGTACAGTATAAAGAATCATCTTCTCTAATATATAAAAATAACTAAATAAAAAAAATATTAAAAAGTTTTTTATTTAACCAAACTAGCACGACTTAACCTAACCAATCGTCAATGCCGTACAGTATAAAGAATCCTCTTCTCTTAATATATAAAAATAAATAAATAAAAAAAATATTAAAAAGTGGCGACAGATAACCCACAAGTACCCAAAATATTTATTTACTCATTGTAAGTTAATGATTTTGTTCTTACACTTTTAAATAAAAATAGCATGTGCCAATTTGATTACATCATCGATCTTTAGTAGTTTTAGCTCTTCAAATAATGCACGAGAATGAACAAGGAAATGAGCATCAGATAATAACCTTATTGCTCGTTTATGGATGACAAAGATATTGTTTAAAGGGTTGTTAGCGGAGTTTTCCCAAACAAGGGTGCAGTACATTATGTAAGGAAGAACAAGAATATGATACAGATAATAAAACCTGTTTAGGAACTACATTTCTAAGTTTAAACATTATAGCAAAAAATAAATAGAAAAATTTGTTTACAAACGTTCTAATACTGTACTACACTTTATCAAAACTTTATTTCTTTATTACGTTTGATTTCTTATAATGAAACGTATATAGGGTGCCTCAAAAGTTCCATTTTATTTCTTGTTCACTCCTTACAAGAAACAGATTGGTATTTTTGTGACACCCTTTATAATCATGATAATGGATACGAGCAATGCTCTTCCGCAAAAAGTATTTGGACATAAATAGCTTAAATATTAAATCCATTGATTTATCAGGAAAATTTTCAACTGAGGAGATGGTGAGTGAGAGGATTCAATGTGGATGTTATATTAACATTAAATGACTGTCATTTACAACAGTATTTTCCCATTTTTCAGAAATAAAGTAAAATACTTTTTCAAATCCGAATTACAGGGAATATTTATCTGAACTGGATTTTACTGTTGTTTTAGCAGTAGCATTTTTCATCAATTTAGTGAAGTTACGGTGCTACTGTAGTATGCGGTCTACCGACGATTGGTTAGGTTTAGTCATGATATTTTCGTTAAAACTAACGAAAATATCATGACTAAACCTAACCAATCGTCAAGGGCGATTGACAATGGGATGTAAACAAACAATTAGTAAACAAGATAAGAAGCTATAATTAAAAGGTAGACCGCCGAATCGTAGGTAGACCGCCGAATCGTAGGTAGACCGCATACTACAGTAGCACCGAAGTTACTTCAACAGGGTTATCCTTAAAAATTACCGTAAAATTTAATGATGTAGTCGTTCGCTATTTTAATAGTATTATTTGTTCAAAACCAAATAATAAAATTGTACTTTAATATTAAATTTACTAATTTTAAACTTAATTTAAAAGCCAAAACTGTAAATTTCCAAATCACGAGTGCTACTGTTAATTTAACAGTAAGAACATGTGAGTTAAAAAATAACTGTAAACAGGATATATTTATAGTAATTGTTAATTCATCAAATTATTAGCATTAATTTTCATGTTTACAGGTTCAGTATTATTTTAACAGTAAATAACTGTTCTTAAAATAATGCCCGTATCTTGGGGACGTACAGTAACAATTGAATTGACAACACACTACTGTTAATTCAGAGAATGCACTGTAAGTATTTATGCTACAAGCTCACTGCTTTTTAGCAGTCAATAACTGTCCTTAAAACGATACCTATATCTTCCGCATTTACATTAACATAGAATCGAAAAACATTACTGGTAATGTAAAGAGTTCACTGCAGATTTTTATATGAATGAGGGAATAATTCAGAGCTATTGAAGAATAGGGACCCCAGCCTTCTTTAGTTAGGCTTATAAGGCTAACTAACGAAAATATCACGACCTAACCTAACCAATCGTTAGGTTAACTGTACGCCCTTGACGATTGGTTAGGTTAGGTCATGATATTTTCGTTAGTTAGCCTTATAAAGCTAACTAAAGAAGGCTGGGGTCCCTATTCTTCAATAGCTCCAATAATTCTTTATTTATAAAATAAATATATCACAATTTTACAATTTTTGTTGTTAGACTAAATTTAATATAAAATAAGTAATTGTGAAATTGGGTTATTTACTTTATTTATCCCTTAAGCTTTTAGGCTTTACTATATTACAGATTATAGTGAATCGATAACTAATACCCTCAAAATATTCCAGCGCTGAAATATGTATTCGAAAAGCATACTAAATGTCACTTAGCGCACGACGTAGGCTAATCTGTGTAAAATCCACATTAGTAGTCTAATCTGTACACTACTAATGTTTAAAAACTGCGAGTTTTAAAACCATTTAGAAAACGTTTTAAAAGCCGTTTAAAACCACCACGAATTTTAAACGGACATAATTTATAAAGTATTTTCCATATTGTATTTTGAATCTTTAACGATCATAATTAAATATTTAAGTAAAATTAATTAAATTAACTTGAAAATTATATTTATATCTATTTGAAAATAACTCTGGAAGTAAAATTTTTATTTGGAGTAGCTACGTCAGTGGGCGCATTGAGACTCACGTATTCCGTTTTCTGTGGATCCATTACCCAAATTTATGTACTTTTAAAACTGTGATTGATACAGTTTTGGAACCTGTCGAATATTACCTAGTAATGAAGGTTGTCGGGATGATTTTGCGTCTACCCTCTAGCCAAATATCAACCGTAATTATTTTTGTTCCAACAGCAACTTCGTGATTGTTAAAATACTTTTGAACAGTGTTCAAAATTAACGTATAGTTCTGCTATCTACAGTACCTGTTAGATAGGAAAGAAATGACTAGCTAAAATAACAACACTTAACTGTTTTTTGAACAGTAACGGTAAAAATAAATTTTATTGATTTAAAATAATATTAACATTAATGAGGTCTTTTTTCATTGAATAACACCTTAAGTAGTAAAACGCTGTTGATTTGATTCTGTACGAATAAATTTAAAAAATACATTCATTGTTAAAAACTACTGTTAAATCTCTGCATTATGAAGGGCAGTGTTAAATAAATGAAATATTGTCCATCATGGAATTAACAGTAAAATCTTGGTGCACAAAATTCCCAGTAAATATCATAGTGTTAAAGGAACAGCATTTTTTTTCAGTGAGGTTGTATAAGCAATTATTTATTTTGGAGGTTAAAATATAAATTTTAACCAATATCCCTTCCCGAGTTATTGATAGTATCAAGAGTGAACTAGCAGTAAGTAGGGAGTGGCGGAAACTGTTTATCATCATTTTAATTTTTTGTGTATTTTTTTGTGGAAAGGGACGTGTCTTGGAAGGCCACTTTAGTTGTTACTCTTTCATGAAAAAAAGCGAAAGCCTTACATAAGGCTATCTCCCAACCAATTTTTGGAGGGTTTATTAAATGTTTAGTCTTATTTTCCCATTGATTTTTTCTTCAGTTAATTTTTTCTTGAGTAATTACTTATTAGAAAAGTTACGGGATTTGGTCGGTTTCAGGATATCGGTGCTTGGTAAAATTTGGTTATCGAAAAAGTGAACACTGAACTATTCTTTGTGGGTTCAATAGATATCTAAAACTTAGTGGGTTTTGTCTACTTCAGGATGCCGGTGTCAGACAACTTTGGATGTAAAAAAAACGGACATTGTACTATCCCTGGGATATTTAGTAGTTAACAAGGTATCCAACGAAATGTCTTATGGATACATAGAATATCCTTGTTAACTATCCATGGGATATACAAATGTTATAAAGTATTGGCAGAGCTGCATATCTCCTTTTTAATTGTTTGATTTCACATTAAAACATGGAAAAAAACATGAAATACATTTACAAATATGAGTATTTTAAAATCCACAATGAAAATAACTTTGTAATTATCATGAAGGCGCAATTTGCTGCACAACTAAATCAGATTCTTTATTAGTAGCATCAAAGTTCATCACAAATGCTGAGAATTTTGTAAATTGCTTAAGCATAGTTATAGGCAGTAATCACCCTTAACAATTATCACGAATTTTCTGGGTAAAAATTTCGCGATAAGAACATCTTTACTTTTCATTTTAATAAATCATTTAATTTCCTTTAGCAAATGTATCATCAAAAGAGTATGCTCTTGTGTGTCATAGAGTCATAGAGTCAGAGTTTACAAGAGAGAAGTTAGGCTTTTAGTTTTTGTTGTATACACTTGTTCATTAAATGTTCTGTATTTGCGTGAATCAGGTATGGTTACATTGTCTATTTAACATCTAATTTTTAAATTTTTATTTTCAGCAGCATTTATCGTTAAAGCTTTAACCAAGTTCGGATACCACTTTATTACAAAATTCTCTTCAATAATATTATTACTTTCGCAAAATATTTAATTATCAGTTTCAGGTTTGACAAATATCGTTTTAGGATCAATTTTACATTACTAATTAAACCATTAATAAATTTACAGGATTCAGGAAAAACGATGTCATCTTGACTGTGAATAGCTTCAGTTTAAGATTCTTAAGCATTCTAAACAAGGTAAATTACAATAAGTTTGGATTTCAGCGTTTTCATAATAAATGAGCAGCACAGAAACATGATATAACTATGCCTAGTAACGAAACATATTTTGAAGATATTGAATACAACGTCTCAGTGCAATCAGCAACAAATGCAGTTAATATAAAGATGCAGAGTTTTGTCCATTCTAAATTTTAATTTGTAGAGCAACATAAAAGATTCTGATTTGAAGACTGTGCTTCGCTGTAATATCGTGCTAAATATCCATAGTCCTATTCCAATAAAACATTATCTCCAAAATTCCCATCTTTAGACTTCCATTTTCCATGAGTTCTTGAAGGCAAACAACCCCATTTAATTCACTGGCATACATATACATACCTTTCAGTTTTTTGTACTATGATATAGTATATGATTGCTTTGGACTTTTGAAACAATATGATTATGAAATCCTAAGTCAAGTGCACCAACGAAATTGTCTAATAAAAGTGAATCTCCTCTGAGCGAGGCGTCATTAGACTTTGTTTATAATATATATAAACTTTTGAATGGATTCTGTACCATTTTGGTGAGTTGAATCTGAATCTCATGTGCAACAGATGTGAAAATTTGAGTATTTCTGTAGAAATTAGAAAATCCAAAATGACCCATAAGAAACCATTGCACAGCTTCCATTTCAAGTATGGAGATAATTTGGATGCCTCCAAAGAGTTTCTAGGAGTGAGGAATTCAATGAAACAAATATAAAAGAAATATAAAAACAGGATCTGTTTAGTTTGAAGTTCACAACAGTTGTATTTATATACTAAGAACACAACAATATACAAATTGCATGGAATCCTTTAGTATGGCTGCACTTACTGTATGAACTATATACATCGCTTTTGTTCCTGTTGAAGCAATTTTATATGATATATTCACTGTCACTATTGTCCATTGCTTCCTGTGTTACTTCCTTCATTGGATTTTGGCAAGGTGTTTGGCCTTTTCATCTGGAAAACTCTTTGTATGTTAGAGTGAACTTGGTGCAAGAACAGTGTGTTTTATGTAACCGGTTACAGAGCCACAGCTGAAGAGACTCGGGGCCTCACCTGATGCAACTATTTTTTTATGCAGGCAGGAGGGCCAAGGCCGATGCCCGCAAGACACCCCAAAGAGGAAGAAGAGACCCAAAATCAAGGTCCAAGGTTTTCGAGATGTCTGGACACTCTGCGTTTGAAAAATTGGAGGTCATAGACAGGGGAGAGATGGAGTGAGGAAAGTTGTTCCAGAGTTGATCGGTTGAGTAGATGAAAGATTGAAAATACCAATTAACCCTTGCGTTAGAGAGTTGGACAGAAAAGGAATGAGAATGTGTCGAAAGTCTGGTACTACGTGCTCTCCTTGAAGGAGGAGCCATGCAGTTAGAGAGTTCAGAAGAGTAGTGTCAGTTATAATAGCGACAGTAAAGAGAGAGTGACGGAACATTGCAGCGAAGGGATTGAAAACAGTCAGTAAGAGGCGGGGAATTGATGAGACGAAAAGCCCTTCATTCCAGCCGGTCTAGTAGAGCTGTGTGGGTTAAGCCACCCGACACATGAGAAGCGTACGCCATAGTATATAGTACAACATACAGTATGTCTGTTGTTGGTAATTCTGCCTGGAAGTTGTATTCTGGTTGCAGCATTGAACCCTTCGCCTCCCAGCCATCTCCTTGCAATGGGTCCAGGTGTGGTGAGAAAGGCGGCATGCCAGGCATGTTGTTTGATAATGTGCCCGTTGACATGGGGCCTGAAGGCAGCCATTGTGGGTGGCAAGCGTCTCAATTCTCAATTTCGGTGGTACATGACGTTTGCCATCAATCTTACTTTTGACGATGGTTCCACACATGGTCTGTAAGGATGCTCCTGTTTTTTGGCCATGTAGTGTAGCTACAAGTTTCTAACACGAAGTTTATCATTATATCGGTAACGCGTGCATAGACGAATTTGGTATCGATTATATGATGCGCATTGCCTAGTCTTGTCATCTGCTTTGTGGCTGCTGCAATAGTCTTCGTATTTCTTTCCAGCTTCTTGTGGAATTCTGAGGGCCACAGTTTCTCAAATTCCAATCACTGATCGGCGCCAGTTTGGATGGCGTTGTGAATGTTCATAGCAGGGTCATCGGTGACATATCCAGCATATATATCAACCAGGCCTGTGCCTGGGTGTTAGTCTACATCATGTATGTCCATGCATATTGGAATTGCTTTACGTACCTTCATTCTGTCACCAGCATCTGCTGTGATGTGCATATGCCGCTCCTCTTTGTGCGAGGTAGCAACAGACTGTATGGTGTCATCTTTCATTGCTTCCAGATCATTAAGCTCCATAAAAGTGCCGTGGGAGAAACCCAAATGACAAGTGTGAATTCATTCAAAGTGGAGTCATTGATGCCAGAGGTTCCATAGTCATACGGTATGTAGGTGGTCTCAGTAAAGAAGTCTGACCATATGCTATTTCACACACCATACTAATAACACATGACGTGTTCCTAGTCATGGAGTGGCCAGCCCATCTTTTCTGTCTGAACAAATGTGATCATGATGAAAACAGGTTTGATGAGACAGTCAACCCACAGCTTGGTAGTTTTATTCTACTGGCTTTTGGCATCCAGACTTTCAGTGAGTTCTGCCATGATCTGAGGTTCACCAATCATATTATCGGCCGGAAAACTTCCTCCACAATAATTCGAAAGGTTCTCACATTCTAAGGAAATTTCATACCAAAGAAAGACCCATTCTTCCTATCAATAACACAACATCCCCAACAAAGCTCATCAACATGTGCATTGTGCATGCTACCAAGCTAGGGAACAAACGTTAAAAAAAAATCCTGGTCAACCGAATTTCTATTCAAAGGTGTGTGATAAGGTTGTTGGTAATTCGTGAAGATGGTTTATTTCTGACCAGTCTTTGAGGTTAAGCATAGAGTCTCGATCATAGTAGTCTTCATAGTATCAGGTTCAGCTGGGGTCATATAAAAAAATGGGTATACACAACTCCTGATTTTGCCTCTGATTGCCGACCACTATCCGTGCACGTTTTGTATTGAATCCACTGTATTTTGGACAAGAGTTTTTCCCCAGTAACTTTCCTCAAGAATGTCATATCTAATGTTGCTGCTCTTCTTAATGACACCTGCATGCAGTCAAAATGGGCAAGTGTAGAAACGACTCTACGTCTATATTGCTCAGGCATCCCAATCTTTTTGTTACCGTGATAACGATGAATATTCACCTCACCCAGTGTCAAGCGGTTGCCTTCTGTTTCCTCACATTTCAGGCGCTTGATTATCGGAATTTCACAGGAGCCACTCACTTGCTGTAGATTTGGCTTTCCAGCTTATGTAATACTATCTCTAAACCATGAGTTGACTTGTGTCTATTTTGAGAGAAGATCAGGGCCCAAGCATGAGGAGTAAAAAAGGTAATGTTTAACGGGGCCCGGTAGGGCCCAATTAAGAAAATGTTTTAAACATCTTTTTTGTAGCTTTTTTGTCAGCGACATGTCTATTCATTCTGATCTGATATGGGTGTAATGTATTTATTTCAATAAAAGTATGCATGAATGATCTGTCTAAAACCAGGGGGGCAGGAGTCAGAGGCGAAGGAGCCCGGCATGTGATTGTGAACCGGCCCCAGAAAACGATGCTTGGGTCAGAGGAGGTGCGGGTATCAAAGTTGTCAGCCATAACTTCGACTAGCTGATCACTGCTGTGAAAATCCTCTAGAAACTGTTGTCATTAAAGTTGCAGGAGAAACCCTAAAATTACGAAATTAATGATAGGAGGATGTGAGTGTGACACCAAAATTGTGAAGTTAATCAACTAGCCTTCGTTGCTGGTTCAACACTACGTCAGAGATAGTTGCAAGGAAGTTGTTTGACCAGTGACAGCACCACTAACAATATGGCATAACACTGTTGTTGACAGTGTTCACTCCAGCTTGGACAGACATTGCTGCAAAAAGTATTAACAATAATTCACTGCAGTCACCGATATCATGGTCCAATGAAATACTTGTTGAATATGTGTGAAAGTTTGGCCTTTGGCATTCTGCTTTGATCCTCTTAGTCAAAACGTAGATAACCCTTGCGTTGCAGTTATCATCTGCATCATCCACGATGCGGAGCTGATCCGATGTTTTGCCCTGAACTAGAGGATTGATGCCACACCGGGAGAAGACGAAACAAGATTAGGAGAGAGACTTTTACTTAGAGAGGTTATGAGGTTACGCACTGATAGCTGTGTTCCCTTAATCAATTATACTAGATATGCAGTTCAACACTATTACACTTCCGTGTGTGATCTGACAACATTTTTTTGACCAAGTCATCTAGGTCACAAATCCCTGTATAGACATGGAAAGACTGTTGCTGAAATATTTTGACATACAGTCTTTGTGATATCGTGCATCTGCTGCATACAAATCACTCATTGCTACGTTAGTTCTGAATGTTATTTTCCTTCCCCAATCATCACCACGCTTCCTTTTTGAATATACTCTTCCCTTTCCTTTCTGTAATCTGGAAAAGATACGCTTCCCTCCACCGACTTGGGTTCTTCTTAGGGCGGTCCACTGTGCATTCCTCGCCATAGAATAAACAGTGTTGGAGAAAAGTGACTGTACTGATTTGTACTTGGCGCGTAGCATCGGTCTCTGCTCTGCACTTCTTCAAGAATCGCTCGGTGTGATGACCTGAGCAATAAGTACTATACTGATAATGTTCTTGTGGTACACGAAGCCTGTTGCCCCTTCTGACAGTCTCTCACTCAAATCATCACCACACTGATCGCTTGCATCACGGAAACATTTTATTCTGGAAAACTTTGTAAACGTTGGATGATCATTATCACATATGACGCACTCCATTATCTGCAACCAAAAATAAATAAATAAATAAAATGAACACTCAACAACACTAGATAATAAATTCAATAGGCTTTCATTCAAATCAATCAGAATTTAACAGAGCCACGTACTGGTTTTCTTGCGGCCACATTGGATTTTCTCATTTCCATAAAAATGCTCAAGATTTCACGTCTGACACTCATCAGATTTGGAATCGACAGGCCAAACTTGTTTAATTCCAGTCAAAAAAAGTTTATAAATATCCCAACGCAAGAATGACAAAAAAAAAAAATCCGGTTCTCGCTTGGTCTTTAAGCTTCGTTTAACAAATTTATATCCTCTCTACTCTTAATATAAAAGCTAGCTACAATATATATTTTCCGACTTCTTGAACTCTTTTGTTGAAAAAAAATTATATATATTAAAAAGCATATTAAAATATGTAAAGTTCTTTCTTTATATTGGATATAGGCTATAAGATTTATTGTGTATTATATATGAAAGTTTATAAAAAATAAATAGAATAAAATGCATGTTAAGAAACGTCATAATCCTTGAATTGTGTATTAAATCTGGAGACCTCCAGTTCACTCCACTGGGCCGTCATCATCCTGAAAAGAACAGAGAAAACAAAAATAATTCCATAGAGAGAACTGGTAACATATCAGAGAATAGAGAGGTGAAAATGTGTCCAAATGACAATTTCGTAATTGATGTCATATTAAATGTAAAGCCTAAAATAATTATTAATGACATTTCTGTACAAAAATATTTACAATCAAAGTGTGTTTGTATGAACCTCTCGTATGAAAATGACTTATCGGATTCTAATCTATTAAGATTTCAAATTATACTCTGCGTTGTTTGTAAAGAAACTTTCGTCATTTGATTTTAAAATAAGACGTAATTTTGAATGTTTAGAAATTGCATTCGAAGATGCTGTTATTCTCTGATTAAATGTAAAAGTACACCAAGCTAAATACACGCTTTTGTCGCATGAAATGAGAGAACTCAGCCGAAATTCTCTAAACTAAAAAGGATTGATAGGCAACAACCTCGAAACTTAATTTAACCTAATTAAACATAATTAATAAAATTTTGATAAATTGATCTTTTAACAATATGGAACTCGGTCCGGATCTTTTCCTTTATAGCACCTCCAATTTCTTCTTTCCTGGTTAGGTCAACCGGGACAAGTGGTTAGGTTACCCTTGACAAGTGGTTAGGTTAAGTCGTGATATTTTCGTTAAAATATTCGTTAGTTTTAACGAAAATATCACGACTTAACCTAACTAATTGCCAAGGGCGTACAGTTGACCTACCCGGGAAAGAAGAAATTAGGGGTGCTATAAAGGAAAAGATCCCTCGATCCTATCCATTTCTAAAAAATGGTATTCGATCAATCAATTAGAAAGAAAAATGAAAAATTATTTTCGCTCTTTGGCTTTGTTCATTTGTTTCATGGATAACTTTTAAATGTCGACCCGTTTGCTGTGTGTCCCGCCAATTGTCCGCAAAAATGCTTTAATACCTCCTTCGTGTTTATCAACTTCGGCATCTAATTGTCTTTGGGGCGTTTGTATTGTATTGTCCGCGGTCAAAATATCGCTCTCTTTAATTCTACCCTGAAAAGTTCACTTAATTAACGCTGCAGTTAGGAAGTATTTACAGACTTTGACTTAAACTGCTTTTGTTGAAGTCTTCATTCATAATTAATTATTGATAAAATGTTATTTAATAAGGCATAAGGCAGCTAATAAGCATATTAAACTTATACAGGGTGACTCTTCAGTTATGTCACACTTTCAGTAATTAATTATAAATCACTGGATTACTTTTCATTCATGTAACTTTGTCAAATTACTTGACGAATTCGGGCAGTGTAACTTCTCATTACAGTCTTCAGTGTTTCGGTGGAAAAAGAGCGAGTTACACGTTCAATCGCTGCTTTTGGAGTTTCTAATATCTGGTATTTTCTTCGAAGGCCCTGTCCCTTAGATACCCCCCATAAGAAGAAATCACAGAGACTTAGGTCAGGTGATAGAGGAGGACATGCAAAACCGAGCCCTGGAGGTGAGGTACCCGTTAAACAGGACTCCCGGGAGAAAAGTTTCACGGAAAGAGTGTAAAACGACATTGGCTGTATGAGGTCTTGCGCCTTCCTGCTGAAACCAAACTCTATTCATATCATTGTCTTGCTTCGTATGAAAAGAGATGAACTGCTCTTGGAGGTTACAAACAGTTTGGTTTAACGTTGCGTCAAATAAAGACTGAGAGATAAAGAAACGCTGGAGGCCGTTGTAAGAAATTACGCTGCCCGGATTCGTCACGTCACATAATTTCGCAAAGGAGAGGACATTTTGAGAATGTTGTGTTCCTGCAAAAGAAAGGTTTCCAATGATTTTGAATTAGGTTTTGAAAGTTTGGCGTCATTAAAGAATTACACCGTATAAAATAAAATTAATTTTAATTTTAATTTATGCTTAATTAAAAGTGTAAATGCTACAATATTTACCGAGCATTTCTTATGTTTTTAAAGCATTCGAATAAAACACTTCGTACAGAAACAGTTTCTACTAGAGCTATTCTCGTTAATTTCGTAAGCGTTCTTAAATTTAACAAAAATTGTAAAGTTGTAATAACACTAAACATTTATCTTTTAAATCATGGCGGAAATGATATTATTACGCATTGTAACGTTATGATAATCTGGGATTTAAAATTATTTATTTCCGCGATAACTATTGCTGATAGTTAGAGGCAAACGTGCAAAAAATATGTAATAATAATAATAATGTACTTGTAGGTTATCTCCCCCCCCTGACGCTTGATTTGTCATCGTGGCAAATAGCATAAAGTCGCAGTAAATTCATTCTGGCTGAAAAAGCAATAATTAAATTATGCAAAGGATTGGTAATTTCGTTAGTTTTAACGAAAATATTGTCAAAATTGGTAAGGGGGGAGATAACCTACAAGTACCTGGTTAGGTTAAGTCGTGATATTTTCGTTAGTTTTAACGAAAATATTCTGTCAAAATTGGTGGGGAGAAGATAACCTACAAGTACCATAATAATAATAATAATAATAATAATGCAGTAGAAATAACAGAAAGAATATAATAAAGGTAAATATAACAATAATATAAAAACATAATTCACGTTCTTCCATGACACCATTTTTATACAAAAAACAACGAATAATTAAGCCGTAAACATATTCTAAGGTGATTCAAACAGTAATTAAGAATTTTCTCATTACGTGCGTTTCTATAACAAGTATAGTGCAGACAGTGAAGTGTGATCACGGCTTAACTGTGCATAGAAATGAAGAAAATAAGAGAGAAATCAATGTTAAATAATGAGAAACCCAATTTCCTTCTTATCCCACTGACAAAAACATACTATCTGAAGGGACAATAAGGAAAGTTTCTCTTATTTTGTTCCAATAATAATTACAGAAATGGGTGGAATTATTTATTCTCCTTCGTAGAATCTAAAGTTGTATGACTAGACTACCCCGTTATAAAATTTATAGCATGATTCAAAAGAATCATAATTATCAATTACTTAATGGATTTTACTCGCTAATTAACCGAAGATATTGGTAAGCTGTTGTAGACCTTTGTAAGGTTAAACTGTTTGCTTACAAACCAAATGGTGTTGCTGTATTTGAATTACGCTCTCATTGACCTAAAGTGTATCTTTAAAAGTAAAAATTAGTTTTTGTTTCGCCTGTTTCTAATCCTTTTTCAAAGATAAGTACCCCATAATTATTGTCTAGTTACAATGGAAACATGAAAATGTGCATTAGAAAGGATGAGAAAAGGGAGGAACGAAGAGATAAGTAAAACAAGATGCACAGAATGGTAGACACAGGACAAAATAATCCAATCCATAGGTAGTTTATTCAAAAACCCTGCCTATATCTGGTTAGTCCACGTTCAAATTAAGTCACGTAAGCATTTTCATGCAAAAGATTTTGAAGAGAAAATTTTAAGTCAGTTCGAACTTATCATTTACTTGAAACTCACGAAACACTTCGATTTTAAATACAGTTTAATAAATTTTGACCTCAAGGGCTTTGGATGTCAAGTTCAAAATCTTTGTGACAGCGTTCTTTCGTGAGTTTGTTAACCGGCTGTCTTTTCTGGCTTTAAAATTGTTGTATAAAGTGCTGTAGAAGCGTGGACTGACTAAGTATAGGTATAGGCTTCGGTTTATTTAAAATACCAGTGTGAATACCCAATACCCATTGAAAAGTTAAAATAATAAATATCCCATTAAAAACATCAACTAGTTTGAATACTACTTATTTTTTCATTATTATTATTATTATTATCATTATTATTATTATTATTATTATTATTATATACATATATATAGTGTCCAGCAAAGCACAACCTGAAACATGCTGAAAACTTTGGTAGCATTTTAATTTGCAAAGACAGAGAAACAACAGCGAAAATTAAAAAATGAAAAGAGCTCCCAAAATTAAATGAAACAATGGCGGTTTTCAGTTTGATTAACTCTAATCAGCTAAACAAAAATAAATTAAGAAAAAATTAGAAATCATTGTTCTTTACGAAAGAATAATAGAAAAAAAAGCAAAGCAAATAATTGAAGCAAGGTTGGGAGAGGAACAGCATGGTTATCGAAAAGATAGAAGTAGGTAGATCTTATATTTGGCCTCAGTTCTGTTATAGAAAAGGCATGCGAATTTAATACTAACATCTGTGTAATATTCATAAATCTTAAAAAAACATTCGATATAGTGCCCAGAGGAAGAATGTAGAGATGTTTGGAGGAGATTTATGGGGTAAGGGGAATACTTCTTAGGGCTTTGAAAAGTTTGTATCAAGTTAGCGAATGCAAAGTAAGGACTGGACACAAAAATGATGAGTGGTTTGAAGTTAGAACAGGGGTGAAGTAGGACAGTGTTATATCACCACTCCTGTTTATAGCCTACATGGACACAGTCATTGCAAGTTTGAAGCGACGTCATGAAATGAATAATAATAATGGAATAATGGCATATGCGGATAACATAGCGTTCTGGACGACAGAGAGAGAAGATATAGAACAAGCTTTAATTGATTGGAATGAATGTTTGAATGAAGGAAGGGGGTATGGAAATGAATGTAGAAAAGACAGAAATATTAAGTGTATGTCGAAGAGAAGAAGGAGAATTTGGAGTTCAAATAGAAGATAAGGAAATAAGAAATGTTGAAAAATTTAAATATTTAGGGAGTATGTTTACTAAAGAAAGTGGTAATATGCAAGAAATAACTGAAAGAATTGCAAAGTTTAGTGAAAATGTCGGAATGTTATATCCGCTACTGAGAGATGAACATATGCCCCTTGGGACTAAGAAAATAATCTTCGAAACAGTTTTAACACCAATACTGATTTATGGGTCGGAACACTGGAAAATGCGCATGGCGGATCGAAGTAGAATTCAGGCGGCAGAAATGAGACCGCTGAGGACTATTCTGAGAAAGACGCGAAGAGATAGGATAAGAAATGAAGAAATAAGAGCCAATGTGGGAGTAACGCCGATTTTGAGAAAAATCGACGCTGCCAAATTGAGATGGTTGGGCCACTTGGAGAGAATGGAGGAGGGGAGAACTGCGAGGAGGTGCTGGGAGTAGAGACCAGGGAATGGCAGAAGACCGCGGGGGAGACCGAGGAGGAGATGTAGGGACGAAGTGGAGGAGAGCTTGCGAAGATACGACTTGCCCAGCATGCAAGAGCTCGGGGAAATGGGAGTGCTGCTGGACAGGGCGGAGTAGCGAAGGAGGCTGGCTCCACTGACAGGCTAACTGGCCTACCTGGGAGCTGAAGTATGAAGTATGAAGTATTGTAAGCAATTAATTTATTACTTTTAATGGAAGTTTTAAGACAATACTTTTTGTTTGTGAAATAAACTGCCTAAATTTACGAAAAACTTTACACTAGTATACCTTACCATAGTCATCAAATCAGAGAAAACAAAAAACTAAAGACTAACTAAAGTTTAACATTTAAGGATTCTTAATTTACTTTTGATTAAACGACAAAGCTAATTTAATTGAAAATCACCATTAATTATAAGAGCTCTGTTCGTTTTCTAATATACGTTGTCCCTTCTCTGTTTTATTGTCCTTAGGAATTTTTGTAACCGCTTAACCATTTTCGGATCAATTTTTACAATAGCTTCTTTTTTTTTATTGAAATAAATAACTGTTTCAGATTCCAGGAGCCCTTACAACGATCAATGATCCCATAATCCAATGACCAACCAAAAACTTCCGCCTTGTTGTTGCTTTATGTTATATATATATATATATATATATATATATGGATGGGTCTCTAGTTAGTGGTTGTTTTTTGCGAGTTATTTTGTGAAGTATTGTATTATCATAGGCTAGTTGTAGGGTAGACCAGGCAACAGCATCGGTATAAAGTTGTAGGTTAAGTGCTTTGGTGTACACACACACACAACACACACACACAATATATATACACACTAATAATAAAACCAGTCTACCATTTAAACTTTGTGAAGTTACTATGATGTTAAAAATACCATATTACTAGAAATTGTTATTGGAATTCATCTTAAAATATTTAAAAGATGGAGAGGCATATCACATTTAATTCTGGATTTCTTCTGAAAATATGAATTATTTTTGAAGAGTCATGCCACTTTTTTACTTAGACAAATTATTTTGAAGTTGGCACTCTTTATTGGGTGATCTTCACCATATGCATGATTTGTTAAACTACAGAGTGGCCACAAAGTCCCTTTGCAGTGAAATTACAGCATATCTGTCTGTTGACCTTGTTTTTCATGCAAAGGGACTTTGTGGCCACCATGTAGAATGTATAGGATTACGAAGTAAGTTTTTGGTGCGGTGCTACGTCCTCTATGTTCATCAATTCTTTTGATTACTTGAGTGATTTAGTTAAGGTGCTGTGAAACTAACATAGACACATGTTACACTAAGACATCAATTCTAACTTGAAATTGGCGAGTCGTTTTGCCAGTGTAAGATGAATTGTATTTATCACAGGAATATTCGTGTATGATCGATGAGCAAGATGGTCCTTAAGTTTCTCTTTTACGTGAAAAAAAGATTCATACTTATTTCATTTCATTTATAAATGTAAAACTTTATAATAGTTTTGGTACATGCACCAATGATGATGATAAGTGAACTTATCGAAAGCTTCGCTACGTAATAAATTTTTTTTAAGTTGGACTGGTTTTATTATTATACATAAATATTGAACGGAATGAGAGAAAATATGTGCTGAAAAGGTGTATTTAGAACACAGAATTACCGACAAATAATCTACAAAAGACTACTGATCATTATATCATATAGACTAAGAGTATCAAGCATGGCTTAACCCTTTACTGCCCAAAAGGACAAATTTTTAACCTTTCAAATACACGAATTCATAACTTAACCCTACAAATATTTGAGCATAAGGGTTAAGTCAGCGCTTTCATTTTGTTAACTGCGAAAATACAAAAACATTCAAAACTAAATTACAAGTTTGCAATTGGTGTATCTTCATTATAGCTGAAAAGAAAATACACTAATTTATGCCAACAATTTACCAAGCATTTAAAAAATCAATGAACTACTGTTACAAATTGATTTTTTTGAAATTTCACCTTCTCTGTGTCTTTGCTTTTTGAACATTCTTCAGCAGGAGGTGAATCATTGTCAGGTTTTGTCATGTCGGGCAGAGCGAGAATCTTATTAGTAATGCTATCAATTCTTTTGACTGAAGTTCAACGGCTTCTTTTATTTCATGAATTTCCTCACCAACTATTCCGACAACAGCCTCCAGTGGTAAATTACCTTCAACGATTTCACCATGTTCTCCTTCTTCAAGATTTTCATTTAAATTATTTGAATCGTTCACGTGACTTTCCCCATTATTATGTTCAACTTCAGCAAATTGTTTCACTTCCTTCAAGTTATTATCAGAATTTTGTTCATTATCTACATCGGGTTCAGTTTTTTTCAACAGTTTCTTCCTGCTCGCTCAAAGTTTTCTTAGAACTTTTTTGTTCCAAGTTTTCTGTATTGTGAGAAGATAAGTTATCTTCACTTCTTTCAGTTACTGTATCTTCATCGTTCTTTAAATTATTATCAGAATTTTGCTCATTATCTACATCGGGTTTGGTTTTTTCAACAGTTTCTTCCCGCTCCTCTGAAGTTTTCTTAGAACTCTTTTGTTCCAAGTTTTCTGTAGTGTGAGAAGATAGTTATCTTCATTTCCCTTATTTACCGTATCTTCATTGTTCTTTAAATCATTCTCAGCATTTTGTTCATTATCTACAACGGGTTCAGTTTTTTAAGAACTTCCTGGACACCTGAGGTTTTCTCAGGACTTTCTCGTTCCAAGTTTTCTGTAATGTCAGTAGATAAGTTACTATCTTTTCTCTTTCACAGTTACTGTACCTTCATTGTTCTTTAAATCATTATCAAAATTTGTTCATTATCTACATCGGGTTCAGTCTTTTCAACAACTTCCTGGCCACTTGAAGTTTTCTCAGAACTTTCTTGTTCCAAATTTTCTGCAGTGTGAGAAGATAAATTATCTTTATTTCTCAACTTTGCTGTACCTTCATTCTTCTTTAAATCATTATCAGAATGTTGTTTTTGCTTACATCGGATTCAGTTCCTTCAACAACTTCTTCCCGCCCGCCTAAAGTTTCCTTAGTACTTTTTTGTCCCAAGTTTTCTGCATCTTGAGAAGATAAATTATTACCTCCATTTTTTAAATTTACTTCATCTTCATCGTTTATTTCGTCAATTTTGGTTGTATGCAATGTCTGATTTACACGATCCAAATTTTCATTTGATCCGTCAGTATCCTTTTCTTTTATATCATCTTTATTACTGTCCAAAGCGCTTAAATTTTCTTGTGATTCACAGTGTGTATTATGATCACTTTGGGAAACATCAGCTGTACACTCATCTCGATCGTTTTCATCTTCAGCAGCACTTATTTTGTTTTCCTTTTGCGAAACTTCTAAAACTTTTTGGTTATTAAAATTATTTTCGATATCATTATCTTTCGCAATTTTAGGCTCACTTCTATTCTCTAAAGAATCGCTTTCTAGTCCAGTATTATCATTATTGTCCAAAGGATCTTTAACTTTTGCTCTCTGCTTCGATGTTTCATCTACTTTAATTTCTTCACTGCAAATGACTTTCTTTGAATCGTCATTGTCGTAAGATAGTGTTACGTCATCTTCAGTTTCATCCACTTCCTTCTTTTCTAAATCTACTTCAACCTTTTTAGGCATCCCATTGCTCCTTATTTTGTGTGAAAATGGAATAGAAATTACTTTAGTTGCTTTATCTTCAACCTTCCCAATGTAACTTTTTTCGCCTTTAGCAGCATTTGGTGTAACTGACTGTGTGCTGAGTTCCTTCATGCTTTCGTATCCCTCTGAACGGAAAGAATTTGGTATTGGGTCTACATGAGGGTCACATTTTACATTCGCTTCATCGTTTGAATCTGTTGGTTTCTTACGTGAGTTTATATTGGAGTCAATATCTTCATTATTTACTGTGGAACATAACTCTTCTATGTTTGCCCTGAAATTTCAAAAGGAATTTAGGGACAACGAATTCTACATTTGTAAATGGTGACCCCGGTTTATATTAAAGAAATTTACTCTACATACTTCTGCCCTACAAATAATACTACATCACAAGCACCTAAGCCATTTCTGCATTTCATACTAAAGATATATAATTTCTATTCTACTTCTGTGTGGGTAAGGTAAAAGGTAAAAGGTCAGTGGGTACCCGCACCATCTGTTGTAAATGCGACTCTGCCGAGCGTCAATAGATGGCGCGGCGGAGCCCATTGCTCAACAGTACCCTTACATCCCTTGAACTGAACGAGAGGCTCTTCTTTATCGAATAAAGAAAGTAGAAGGCGGGAAGCGAACCCGGGCACTTCAACTCAACTTCCTGAAACAGACCCACTTGGCCATCACGTGGGCTTCTATATGAGCATCCTTAAACTTTATTATTATTCACAAATATGTTTCAAAGAGAAGAAAGAGAAGAACAAAATCTCCGACATTTTTTAAAATGTTTCAGAAAGACTCCTTCCCATCTTCAGTGGATTCTAGTTAAATTTTTAGAATTTAAGAAATTGTTTGGAATTTTAATAATTTAAAGCTTACGATTAAATACAGTGTGTCCGTAAAGTCATGGTGGGATTTTAAATAGCTATATTATTGCAACGAAACATGATAATGAGATGAAAAAAAGGCAAATTGAAGAACAACTCTAAAAGAATAACTTTATTTAACGTAGTTCGATATGGGCTCCTCTGGTAGCCCTGCAGACATCTAGGCGGTGATTCAATTCCAGCCACACACGCCCAAGAACATCAGGAGTGACGGATGCGATAGCTTCCGTGATTCGCTCGTGCAAGTGATGAATATCCCTAATGGGTACACTGTACACGCTTTGCTTGACGTAACCCCACAAATAAAAGTCCAAAGGTGTCAGGTCCGGAGAGCGTGGAGGCCATGGCTTCCATCCTCCTCTTCCTATCCATCTCTGTGGAAATTTTTCATTAAGGAATTCTCGAACAACGTTGGCATAGTGCGGAGGAGCACCATCTTGCTGAAAGATGACATTATTGTCAATAAATTGGGGTACTGCAAAATGTTCCAACAGAGCGAGGTAGTTGTGTGACGTCACAGTGGGTTCCGCGAAGAAAAATGGGCCAATCACTCCGATCTCGTGCTAGAGCACACCACACATTAACTTTCGGGCTATTACGCTCATGTTCAACATAGGCATGTGGACAGCCTAGACTAACTACGAGATAAAGGTTAAGCTTAGCCTAGACTAACTACAAGATACAACTTTGAGAGTTGTTCTTAAATTTGGCATTGTTTCATCTCATTACCATGTTTCGTTGCAATAATATAGCTATTTAAAATCCCACCATGACTTTACGGACACACATCACCGCCTAGATGTCTGCAGGGCTACCAGAGGAGCCCATATCGAACTGCGTTAAATAAAGTTATTCTTTTAGAGTTGTTCTTCAATTTGCCTTTTTTTCATCTCATTATCATGTTTCGTTGCAATAATATAGCTATTTAAAATCCCACCATGACTTTACGGACACACTGTATTAAACCGAAAGTTTACAAAGTCGCTAAGTTCTCCCGTTCTTATCGAAGTTATGCTTCAGAGCGGTCAAATCCATCAACGAAGTATTCTAGATGCCAGGCATTTGTTAGGGTGATGTTGGTATTTGGTGTATCCCAAATACCATCGTCGCCCCAAATGATGTTTGCTATCTAGGATGTTTTAGGAATAAATTTTAATATCTAAATAACGCGAGTATGAACCTTGAGAAAATCAAAATAAAAAAAATTCCATGATAAACTTGTCAGATCTATTTGAAAATGAGTTTTCCTTTCAGTTAGGAAAAAAAAATCACTTTTGTTTTCCATCTGAGGAGGGGTTCTTCTTAAAGTTTAAGGAAAAGTAAGGCGGCCACGATATATTTATTAATCGCTATTAAAATAGGATCACCTGAAGATCAGGGCCCCTAGCCTTCTTTAGTTAGCCTTATTATAAGGCTAACTAACGAAAATATCACGACTTAACCTAACCAATCGTTAGGTCAACTGTACGCCCTTGACGATTGGTTAAGTCGTGATATTTTCGATAGTTAGCCTTATAAGCTAACTAACGAAGACTGGTGGCCCTGATCTTCAAGTGATCCCATTTTTATGATTCATTTTAAATTGATGATTCACTTTTGATTTTGTTTCAAAATGTTTGAAGTGAGGGGGAAGAATCGTTCAATTATGTTTAATGAAAACCTTTTAATTGCATTTTATTCCAAAATGGTCCTTCATAGATTTTCCTTAACTGAAAGAAATTCATTCAGGAAGCTAAGAAAAGGTACTAAGAATTACATCACAAAGCGAAATTAATGATAAGCAGTTCCCTATTCCTAGGCTGACCATACGTACCGTTTTGAACGGGACAGTACCGTTTTGTATGGGTTTTTGTATGGGTTCTGTCACTGAAGAATAATTGTAAGCTCAATATGTTTATGTACTTACTTTTTCATGAATACAGAATATTACATAACCCCCGTCCCTTTTTTTGCCATCCCAATGTCCCGTTTTTGTCTCAAGGAAATATGGTCAGCCTACCTATTCCCCACCCCTTGTATACGACCTACGTCGTAGCCAATGTCGTAACACCGTTTTCAGTAGATCAGCGAAGTTATGCGACAATGGAGTCTGAAAAGTAGTTGGATGGGAGACCGTCCTCCGCTTCCAGATTATATAGCGACCCGTGGTTCGGATCCCACTTAAAGCTGTAAGTCCTCTCCGTCATATGACCCCTAGATGTTACGTAGGAGTTTAAATAACCCCATCAACCAACCAACCAACCAACTCCCTGAATACGGGTAAAGGAGAAAATATAAATTAGTGTTTATAGTTAAATTGGCTCATGTTTACTGTATGAGCGAAATAAAACTGTAAATATGCTTTAACCTTTTGAATAAATAAACCTTTGCTTTCACATTTTATTTTCTTCATCAAAAAAGATAACTCATAATTTTATAGTTACTTTTTGTTCCTTTGTCTTCCATACCTCACCACCGCATTCTCAGATAAATCAATACATTTAATATCTAGGCTAGGGATTTCCAACCTCGTCTCCACCGCGTTCCCAGGAGCGGATACAGGGTGGGGGGGTGGGGCTTAATTCCTCTACCTCTAACCTGAATGACATCTCGTATTCTAATAATTAATAATAATTTTTAATATTATTGTATGATATTATATAATATTGGGCTGGCAATATTTACATGACACCGGCATGACAAATCCTAAATCCCCCTTCCCCCTTGTATCCGCGCCTGGTACCCACTTGAAAAGTTGAGGTATCTTCGTGAGAGAGAGAGAGAGAGAGAGAGAGAAGAGAGAGGAGAGAGAGAGAGAGAGTTCAGTCATATATCATTATTAACTTGCATTGTTGAAATGTTTCGAAAAAATCACTTACAAAAGAAAAGAAAATAAACAAAACACGTATTTTGTTAACTTAGTGTGTACCCATGAAAAATCTAATATGTACCCCTAGGGGTACCTGTATACCCGGTTGAAAACCCCTGATCTAGGCAATTTGTAGGAGTTGATCATAATAATGGAAACAATCGAATCAGTCAAAACCAGAAGAGAAATGAATAAGTCAGGGGATCATGGTAGGACCCCCTCATACCAAAAACACCACCAAACAATGCAAAAACTTGAATGAAGTTGGGATTGGACAAAATAATGGAAACACTGTTATGCCTTTCTGTAGTATTTTCCATTGCCTTTCATGAAAGGCAATTTCTTGGCAATTGTTCCCCGAGGAACATGGGCAATCTTGGTGACTTTCATCACTGAAGGACCAGCCAAGAGGGCTCCTACTATCATGACACCAGAGCATTGATCATATGTTAGAATCAATATATTTTTCAGTATAAGAAATCAAATGTGACAAAACACAGTTCTGATCAAACTGTCCGTGTTGTCAAAATATTCGAAAATGTTACAATAGAATTACAAACTAGTAATAAATAAATTATTATTACTAAGGACTTTTATTTCACTTGGACAATCATCTTTACAGATTTCACATTTGATTTATGCATAATGCAATGTAGAAAGAAAAGTTTATAAAATATCGAGAACATGATTGAAACTTGTAATAGTATCGTTGACTGCTCTTTCATTTGCTATAAAAGCACGATGATGAAAACGCTACCATACTGATTATGGTTAAACAAAGCTACGAGAAGAAGAGTCTTTGAGATGAGGGAGAGTAGAAAGAATCACGTATACCGAGAATATCTAGATTAACATGGTGAATACTTTGGATTCTTCTGAGGAAAGAACATCGGAATCTCGCTTCATCACGCCGTAAGACAGTGGGAATCACGGTCAGAAGTCCTCAAATATTTCAAAATATCATATATACTGTAGAGTTCCGTTCTCGAGAGATTGCTGCAGGTCATCAGCCACAAAGGTGGATGGAGAGATTTATAAACTATACTGACGTAAATGTTCTCAGTACCAAATTACATATATTTACTGATCTGCGTCCTAACCCTAACTCTTTTCTGTGTCAGGCTTTATTAATACGAGAGGTATTCCTAGACAGTTATTTTTCCAGGATAATAAATTGCATATTTACGAACTGTAGGGAACATAACTTCAAAATTTCCATATATTGATTGACAGTGAATCTTCCCTAAATGGGATTATTATACGTAGGTATGAAAATTGATCTATCTTAACAGTAGTTTTAAGCCTGGCATAAAGGTCAGAAATAGTTTTATATAGGAAGATATAATATATACTTTGTTCATCTAAGTCAAGGGTTGGGAACCTGCGACTCATCTTGTGACTTTTGAATTATAAATACAGAGGGTTGACAAAAATAAATAGACACCACGATGATTATTTTCAAGATCAAATGGCAAAGGTCATCAATGGAATGCCAGAACGCGTGTCGGTTTTACATGATGCAAAAGGAAAAGCAACACGATTCTAAATATATTGATCCAATAAATCTGTTATTATTTATTGACTTTAATTATCAAATAAAAAACTATGGAAAACCAAAGGTATCTATTTACTTTTTGTATCAAGTACTTGACTAATAATAAAGTTTTTAAAAAATATGAAATGAAATACGTATGAATAAATACACTACAGTATAGTTTTTTTTGGGACACCCTGTATTTGTTTCAAATATTAATATTAATGTTAATATAATATCACCATTATTATCAATGTTGTTTTAATTTTTTAATATGATTAATACAAGACACAAGTTCCTTATTAATTTAATAATTATGCATTTATCGTAGTCAATATAATTATGTTTATTGCATTTAATTACAAAACAATAAAAAACTATGTAGTTATACCCACGTCTCTATTCCTGATCATTTTTATATGACGTAATGTGGCTCTCAAGCTATTAATAAAAGGTTCCCGACCTCTGATCTAAGTAATGAATACCCATTAATGCTTACATGGTACCTGTCTTGTAAAACAAACCATTATACACTGAAAAAAAATTATCTCGATAATAGATTACTTTTTATGAACAGGAACTGTCACGCAGGCGATTTCTTTATTGAAATAATTCCTTCTTCTTCTTGTAGTTACATCGAGCTGCAGAATTTTTTATACTGTAGCGGATATCTACAGTTGACTTTTCATTCCTTTTTATATTTATTAATTTTTATACATTTGTTAATACTTTATGGTAAATTGAATTCCTCTATTTTATAATCTTAATAATAAAGCAATACGAAGAGGGTATTTCTCCTTTTATTAATATAATCTTAGGATTAAACCACTGTGTTATATTTGTTTTTATTATTATTACGAGCATTATTATTATTATAAAATGATAGACAAGTATTATCCTACCCCCCCCCCCCCCCCCAGTCAAGAAGTTGTTATAAGAACTCGTTCGATGTTACTAATTTGTTACTGTAATCAAGCAAACTATTTTCAAATGTTTGGAACCATTTCTTTCCCTCTTCCTCATTAATCTTTCATAAGAAAACTTATGATAAATATATTGTATATTTACAGTAGATACACAAAAGCATAAAATATTATGATACTGTTGATCAAACAGATCCCAAAATGAATGCAAAATAAAATTGAAGTATTTCGCACTTCAACAAAACTTTTTAAATTCTATATTATCTACACTGTTCACGGATGGGTGAAGGGTTAGAGTGCCCCAGGGGTTCTTAACCTTGGGTCGCGACCCAAACTTGGGTCATTAAATTGTTATTTATCATTTATTTATGTTATCCCTAATCATTTTACCATTATTATTTATTTTATTATCTATTACGAGTGAACTGTTTGAAGGCATTGGTCGCCGAGCTAGCCCCGAGACCAGAATTTGGATCGCAGCCTAAAAAGGTTAAGAACCCCTGGGTTAGACCCTAGGGAATTGTTGAATAGTTTATATTGTATCATTTTTCCCTGTAATGCTATTGTTTTACAGAACAATATTTTGAATAGTATTTTTGCTGCATTATAATTCTATTATAGCTTAAGCTCGCATATAACTTCGCTGCTTTTTAATATCTGAAGAACAGGTGGGTATAAAAAAGAAAGTGTAATCTTGTTGGGGAAAATACTGTTGCCACGTTTAACCAAAGTTGTATATTGTTACGTTTGAATTCTTAAACCAAAAAGCATAAAAACGTTGGTAGATCGTATGACTAATGCTCTGCTGTAAAGAATATTTTATAACTCGCTATACATAGCGTTAATATTAAATGCATTGATTTCTCCGAGAAACTTTAGATTTTTTGGATAGAGCTGGGTAATGAGTAGGAGGGGGCACGGGTCGAGAAACAAAACTTGACTATTTAGTTTATATTTTGAGTTATCTTTGTTTATTAATAAAATCAAACGTGCAAGCAAATACTCATTTATTCAGAAGGCTAAAGCATATTTGCCGATTCTTTCGCCGATACACTGCATGAAAAACTCGAAATATAAACTGTAACTGATATTCACTGTCTTCGCTCTGTAGGAAATGGAAATTGGGAGAAACTGATCATTATTATTCCATTTTATGTTTTATTTATTTATTTTGAAAGAGGCGTGACTGAAAGAAAAGTGAAAGCGTGGCCAAAGGCTATTACAAAACAAACATTAATTATGGGAGGAGTATGTTCGAAGTTTTTATTATTTTCTCCATAGATTGTTATTTGGCAAACTTTTTTCCACGTTTGTACAACCTTCTTTTCCATCACACCATAAGGAGAAAGTAACAAGCTATTAGACATGGCTGGTTGTGAGATCATTGAAATCTATGTACTAAAGAAATAAATGTATTATTATTAATTAATTATATAAGTAGGCCTATTATGAAGAAGAAATTTTTTCCATCTGAATACAGTATTAATAAAATATTTTAGTCATTCCAGTAATGAATCACAATATTTCTCCCTGTGATAGAAATTCTGGTCTTGGTGAATTACATTCTGATAACCAGAATAATTGTTAAAAATCCATTAGAAATTTAACTTGGGTCACACTGTTTTTTTTTATTCTTGGTGAAACAAAGGAATAATTGAAGTTTAATCTGTAAAAATGTTGTACTGTCTATATATGCCTTACTTTATGTAAACTTTACCAGCATTATTAATCATTTTCAAATACTTTAACGCTTTTGGAATAGCTCCTTAAGCATTTCCTTCATTTTGGTTTCAATCAAAACATTACTTAAAAAAAGGAATAAGCTACCTCAAACCTTCTATTCCTTGTGTCATTTCTTGACGAACTGCTGTTACTTCTTCTTGGAGATGAGAAATGGAGTCCTGATGCTGTTGTACCGTAGCTTTAATCTCTTTTATTTCTTCTTTTGCATCTGATTATAAGGAAAATCGTCGTTACTCACATCACTGTTAAGTGATTCTAAACTTAAGTTATAAAAAGTAGTCAAATCAATTGTTAGTAAATTTAATAAGCTTATTTTACAGCTGCAGTATTATTTTTAGGCTTATAATATGTTATTAATTTAAAAAGGATTTATTAGCTAGTAAAACAATGATTAAATATTCCATATAATGAATATAAACGTATATAGGCTCATTAAGTTATAAAGCAGTTTTAGTTATATAAATCAATATTCATATATCCCGAGGATCCAAATCAAGGTCTTCATACAGTTTTATAAGAGTTATAAAATGTCTAAGAGTGGTTTAATCGTATAAATCTTCCCTTCCTCACCCAAAGTGAAAATGGAAATGGGTATTTACTATTTACTAATATATTTTTGTATCTACGTATATAAGAATAACAAATATTTTTTGAGTTACAGTTCTTTAATTTTAATCCATGTACATATTATTTATTCAGATGGGCCCAGGCCATTAATTGGCCCATTGCCCTAGCATCTGGATTAGAATACCATGAGGGTTCCGATAATACATATTTATACCCTTCTGGCTGAAATTCTGCAATTCTGGCAGTTGGTTTAATAAAGTGTACAAGCTGGCGAAGCCTGCATTCTCTAATTACATCTGTTAAGGATACCCTGTAAGAATCAAAGGCCCTGAGTCGTTTAAGTAAATAAACTGGACACTTCAACATAATGGAGAGGTGTCTCATTATGTTCCTTACACTTAAGACAACATGGGAAGTTTATTTTATCTATAGTAAATTGATGCACTGCAAGATTGCAGTGGCCATTTATCATTTGTACTACCAACCTGAGAGCATCCTTCTCGAGACTCACCAGGAGTTCAGAGAGTCTACTATTCAGTGATCTGGTGTGTCGGCAGGTACCTGAATTAGCCCACCTTGTATTTTGTTCTTTTACAACCCATTCTTTCAACTCTGTCTGACAGGCTTGGTAAGAATGGGAATCATTGGCTCAGGTGGTAAGGTTTTTAAGGTGCCCCAGCTTTTGCAACTCTGTCAGTCGGTTCATTACCAGCGATACCATTATGTCCCGGGACCCACATGAGTGTTATCTTATTTCTCCTCTCAGACAGTCTCTCCAAAGCCTCCAAGCAGGAGAGCACTGATTACTCCCTCATCCTCCTTCGCTGCAGGGACTTCACAGTAACTTGACTATCCGAGAGAAGGTATATATCCTTATTGGACATATTCAAGCGGAGTAGTTTCTCTGCCGCGAGGTGAATGGCAACCACTTCTGCCTGATATACTGAGACTGATTTACCCAGGTACCAATTACCTTCAATCTCCTCAGATGGAGAACCCACTCTGAGGAAATATCCAGCATCAGTTGGATGGTTTTTCCTTGAGTCATCTGTACTGTGTTCATATTAGAGAACGATAATAATCTTCCGAGGTTTTATTTTTAGCTTGAAACATAAAAACTCGAAACAATAACTCACTCATGTCATCCGGAATGAGATCTGACATCTGCTTCGCGTATTTAGCATCATCGGTATGCGAACTTCGCTCCTAGGGGCAGGGAGGGGGGAATTAATGTAATATAATAATTCCAAAATATGACTCTCTATACACACAGTTTATATTAACAATATAAATAATTTTTTTAACTTAAATTTGTATAAAACATTAGTTTAAAATAACTAGAAAGAAGTGAAGGAGCTAGAAACAAGAAAAGAAGCTAGAAGCTAGTAAAATTATACGCAGTTAGAAAGTCAAAATTAAGTCGTGTAACGCATACAAGTACAACTTATTAACAATTTAAGTTATTTTTACTTATAAGTTTGTATAATAAAATGTTTCATTGTCCGTTTGTTTGTTAGGTTGTTTAACCTCCTTCACGGCATCTAAAGTCATATGACGAAGTGGACCTACAGCATTACGTGGGATCCGAACTACGGGTCGCTACATAATCTGAACGTAAAGGACGGTCCCACATCCAACAACAAGCCAGACCTAATGTCGCTGAACTTCGCTGATCGACGGGAAGCGGTGTCACCACATTGTCTCCAACGTAGCTCATTCATGAGCTAAGTAACGAATAATTATAATAGGTAGAATTTGAGAACATTTTTCTTCAGTTTAGGTTGGAACTATTTACACCAAGGTACTAAGTACTGTCATCTTTAACCTAATTTTAAATAGTATTTTACCCACCTCCATTTAGAGTGTATTATAAATACGGCCTTGACTTCTACCAAAAGGGTTATAGTTACGTTTACCTTTCGTTCATCTACAGTATAGGGTGGCCACAAAGTCATTTTGCATAAAAAACAAGGGGGCAACATACAGATATGCTGTAATGTCATTGCAAAGGGACTTTGTAGCCACTCTGTAGATGCACAGTATCTCAGTTATCGTTAATCTAAAGATTATTTTATTACAGATTCTTGAATCAAGAACGATTATTGAGAAAAGGACGAATTACCTTAGCAAGGTCGTTAATGGCTTGAATTAACCTTTGGTTCTCCTGATTAAGTTCTAAAACTTGTTTTTCGAGGGATTTCCTTCTGTTTGCAAATGCTTCTGCTTCGATGTTACGTCTAGAACAAAGGAAATATACATTCGTTGGAGCAAGTGTAGTTTACATTCCCCTACATTATCCTAGTGTAGTTTGCGTTCCCCAACTTTGTCCGCGTATACCTAATTAAACAAAACGTTAATACTAACGAAAATATTACAGCTTAACCTAACCAATCGTCAATATATATATATATATATATATATATATATATATATATATATATTGGCGATTGGTTAGGTTACGTCGTAATATTTTCGTTAGTTTTAACGTTTTATTTGATGGGTTCATTTAAAAAATGTCTCCTAAAGATCCTAATGTAGTTTACGTTCCCCAACTTTGACCGAGTGTAGTTTGTGTCCCCTTTTGCGTCAGGGGGGGGACGTAAACTACACTTCCTCCCATTCGTTTCTCCCTAAATATAACATACGAATTATTAAAGAGGACTGTACCATCGGTTTTAGTAGTCGAGGTAAACTGGGTCACATATAAGCTACAGTACCTACGGCCCAGTGTATTCCGCTGTTGGAGCCGATGGTACATGATAAATGTTTTCATAAGAAAAAACGCACTCTCTGAGGAAGTTTAGAGTATTTAAAATGCCGAACCACGATTGCAATTTAGTCATGAAAATAATTTGGAATTAAAGAAAAAGCACGGCCGTGACTATAATGGTTGTTCTTTTTTCCTATTAAAATGGTTAGAAGTTAAAGAGAGTGCATGCTCCAAACGTGAATGAGTTCAAAACTAAAGTAATAACCAGCCAGGTTATGTTGATGCTCCTAGAAACACTTTAATTTTCCGTCATCACATCTGCCTGAATTGTTCATTCAGACGAAGGTTAAGCCTATATGTATAGGCCTGCCGACAGAAATCAACAAAAAATTTTGGGCCTGGCATGGGACAAATTTAATCCTTTTGTTGAGGTGTTCGGATGTATCCAAACGAACATTTATGTCCTTTGGGTGCTAAATTCAGATTTACCCTAAGGCCGTCAAAAAACGTTTTTCTCTTTACCGTTTACCGCGACATTCGAGAACATACAAATTGTAATTTTCTTGATTTAATATTGTTTCAAAACAATTCATTTTTTCCTGGATAATTGACAATTCTGGGAGCACTCCCCGAAATTTAATTACGCAGCGAAAGGGTTAAAGAACGGGGATCCTTACTCATCGGATCCGGGACATCTCTTCTAGTTGCGCACAACTGTCGGCAGAATATTTATTTTCAATGGACGCGTTTTTTTTTTTTTTTTTTTTTTTTTTGTATCTCCACTGAATGTCATTCCCATTTGATTTCTCGTCCAAGAGCGAGAAATCCGAAAATGGTACTCTCAGATGAGTTTCTTTCCATTTCATGTTATTCCACTTCCTCGTCACTTGCGTGTCCGGCTTCGTCAGAGAATGAGAAATTCAAAATTGAGAATTTAAGGAAGTTGTTGCAAAGCGTTCACTTCTGATCTCTTCCCATACAAACTGTGGCATTCCTATTTTCATCCACACTTTTCCCACTTCAGTGCTAGTTTGGTTAAGCATGCTCACGCAGGCTAACGACATTTCGTCGGCCTGACATTTTATCGGAACGTTTGTTTTACGCTCTGATTAACTGGGGTTAGGTTAAGTTAGGTTAGGTTTTAAAGTGTCGATCAAATCAAATGGATTCCTGTGAGTATGGAAACTCAAACATTTCAGAAACTTTTTTCCCGACACACTAGTTTTAGTTAATTAGTAAAAGACACTCAAGTAGTTCCTCCCCCCCCCCAACAAACTAAAAACAAAAGCCCTCAACACTTTAGAAATTGAAACCGAAAATTTTCAAATCTTTTACATTCAAACCTGGTTAGTTTAAGTTTGGTCAGAACGAAGGCAATAAATAAATAAATAAATGCCGTCACTCACAACAATTAAGCGCTGATTTTTTTTCTTTGTGTGTGTGTGTGTGTGTGTGTGTGTGTGTGTGTGTATTGGTGGTGGTGTAGAGAGGGGTCAGAAACTGGGTATATCTCTTAATGCGGGAAAGAGGTACTTCTTAATTCTGCAAAGTACATATTCAATCTTAAGACTGGATATGTACTTTGTACTGAATATGTACTTTTTCCATTGTTTCAACAATGTTTTGGAGTTTCGGAGTTCTTGCAATGCACATATGTTGCATAAGAATTGTGTCACACTCAGTGTGAGAGGCAAAACGGGCTGCAGGTCTTGTATGACCTCTATGACGATCTGATATGAACCCTGCTGAAACATGGAGCCCTTTGATTGTCATCTGCGAAACAAAAGACCTTTTAAACCGGTGTTAGTTCTATTTTTTTTCCATGCAGAAAAGAGGGGCGAAAGGCGAACGACCGCAGAACGTCCCTCCCACTTCCGATAGAAGGATATAGAGAGCCGAAATCAAGTTCCAAAGTAAGTTCTTCACTTAACTGCTCTTCCCTAAAACCGTGATATGACATGATACAAAAACAAATTCCGTGAAAAGCTACGCGAGATTAATTGGCTGTTTTTTCTATGTTTGTCATCCTAATGAAGTGTATATACCATAATCAAATTTCCTTCTGGTATAAAGGTGCAGATTTTATTCTGACAGGGTTCTGTAGTAGTATATTTCCACTTGGTATTTGTTTTAAAGGTACAGAAAAATCAAGAAAATCATAATAGTGATATGTCTCATAAAATAAGATGTATATATATATATATATATATCCCCCCCCCCCCCCCCCCCCCCCGACACAAACACACAAAACGTCCCTGTTTTTATTTGCACGTTATTTTATTATGGTTGTACATTTTATTATTGGGGTTTCTTCTTCAGAAAGGTAAGAGATTGGGGTTTTTATTCCACACATACCAACATGCATATACGTACACAGAACATTAGGACTGAACCTTCAAACAGTGTGGCTGCGTTTGCAGCTGGAACAGAAAATCAAGATCGTTGAGTGGTTTCATGTGACAAATTCTGTGACGCGGGTGCAGAGGAACTTTTGCTAAGAATATGAATGCAGAGATCCACCCGACAGAAAGAAACTATCACGAATTGTTGGAAAATTTCAAACAAAAGAAATGTAGATAATCAGCACGAGGGTAATAGTGGTAAGCGACGATCCACAAGAACTGTGCAACACTTACAGTAAATATGGTTCATGGAATTATTGCGCGCAATCCACAAAACTCAGTTCGATGTTTGTCAACAGAATTAGGTATTTCACGAACATCTGTACATCGTCTACTTCAGACCGAATTAAACTTTTTCCTACAAAATTCATTCCCAAGCTTCCCTGACTAGTGTTCAAAAACAAAAACGAATGAAATTCACAACAAAGCAAGATCCTGAGGTTTTGAAATACAGTATACCTCTCTATACCGGAATAATTGGTGAGCGGCCAGTCCGGTATAGAGAATTTTCCGGTATATAGCGAATCCGGAAATTTCATATATATATATATATATATATATATATATTATATATATATATATATATATATGCTATTATTGCTATTATTATTATTATTATTATATAATTATACAATATAGCTTAAATACATTTAAAGGACCTACCCTATTAAATGATAACTGTGAATTTCGTTGCAATTTTAATAAATATTGTGTTGAATGGGGCCCGTCAGAGCAATCATGCCACGGGAGATTCCATTTCTATCACGCCTCTGGAAACAACCAACTTTCTAAACCTGATCTGGGAATAATATTATGCAAATTGATGACAATAATATTACTGATCGTGCTCATTTACTCATCAAATAATACCGCACTGTCATGTTCGTTTGTAGCATCAAATTACAGTCTAACACAATGGAAGGCTTTTGTAATGGGGGGGGGGGGTTAATGCGGGGCTACCAAATGATGTCAAGCGAGTGAGGTTTTATGTTACCGGACTTTTTTTTAATACCGGACTAATTCCGGTGTTAAAAAAATACCGGTCTGCTAAGATAGAGTCCGGTATTAGGCGAATTCCGATATAGAGGAGTAATACTGTACATCCACTTCACATCTGTCTAGGGAGAGTAATAAGCAAAACTTTCGTTACTGGGGAAGTCATGCTGGTGCGCCAATAGAGCTTCCACGTACTGTTGCTAAACTCAACATTTGGGTCGCTGTTGGATTGGTATGGTGCAGCAGGTCCCTACTTCTTTGAGAATGAAACTGGAAAAACAGTAACGTAACGCAAAATTCATATTGTCAGATGCTACAAGATCTCTACTTACCACAACTAATTAGTTTGTCCCGTAAAAGAGATAACTGCATAACAGTGGTTTCAGCAGGTTAGAGCATCGCCACACACTGCTTGTGAAATTCGCAACTTTTTGAGGAAGCATTTTTCCAGGCAGCTAATCTCCCTTCATGAACCAGTGTAATGGTCCCCATACTCACCTGCCCTTACACTCTCTGACTTCTTTTGTAAGATTACATAACAGAGAGGATCAATTCCACCAAACCTAAGACACAGGGAAACCTAAAGACCAAAGTCTACGCGTAGGTAATCAACAATATCCCATTCGACAACTTACAAAGAATAATTTCTCCTCTAGATTCGTGACGATTACAGTAGGCAGAATCCTAAATGAATTAATAAACCCCATAACTAGAGATATAATTACAGTTCCCAAAGATATCTTGTATTTCACTTTACCTTATATGGGAACTTTGAGTTTTAATATTAGAAACAAACTATTAAAATTGCTTAAAGAATTTTACCCGCAACTATGTATTAAAATCCTATTCCCCACGTCCAAATCGGTTTATCATTTATTTAAATACAAAGATGTTCCTATACTTCTTAAGTCTTCCATAGTTTACCAGTACAAGTGTGACCACTGTATGTGGTCATATGTAGGTAAAACCAAAAGAGACCTAAAAGAGACCAAACTAGCGGGGCATCTTTCTGCTGAAGAATCATGCACTAGGATTGAAAATAACTGGGAATGTCTGGAATACAAACTAATGAAAATTGCATTCAGTTGAATACGGATGTGGATGTCCTTTGGACTAAACTAACATAGGGCACTGTTGCTTTCAGTGGTGATGAACCACGTACGAAAACCTCATCAACACTTTGACCCCCTATTTTCTTGGTAAATGGGCGTATGGGCGGAATGGTGCTCTATGTTAAAAGTTGCTTAATTTTCCATATTTCCACTTAAAACTATGAATACATCGATGATTGTATATATATATATATATATATATATATATATATATATATATATATATATATATATATATATACACTCTTCTGGAATAATTAAATCCATTATAATCCGAATAAGTAATGGTAAATGATTTACCATTTACCATTACTTATTCGGGCCATAGTGGATTTAATTATCCCAGAAGAATTCCTTGTTCCATGCATATTAGGTTTCTATATTTCGTAAACGTTATATCAGGGGACCATTCTGAGTTGTATTATATATACACCTTGTTAACCTTGTTGCTGTTCTGTGCGTTAGTCTCTCTTCACACGAAGAGGAGCGAGTTGCTTTCTTGCGCTCTCCACCGTACATAGCTAGGTACACCCGGCTCATATTGTACCGTCCTGAGCCAGGCATCTAGTCCTCTGTTGAAGACGTCAACTTTGACCCCTGTAACGTTTCTGAGGTCCTTTGGAAGCTGGTTAAAACGTCTTGGCCCCCTGACAACTAAGCTATTTTCCTTCAGTGTTGAGGAGGTCCCTTGTGAGCCCTTAATTTGGGAACACTACACATTCTGCCTTTCCTAATTTCCAGCAGCGTTGTTTGAATGGTAATTGGGTTTAGTTTTAGGTTTGGTACCAGTTTTTCAATCATTTTTCCATATGTACATTATGGTGTACCTCTCTCTTCTTCTTTCCAGGGAGTACAGATTTAGTTTACACATATATATATATATATATATATATATATATATATTTCTAGCCAGTCCGACTCATTGAAAAGTCCGACTCATCGCGAATTACCTTAATTACCCCCTATTTACCCCTAAAGAGGCATAAATACTCTCTAACCTTTTAAGTTTGATTAGTGAGAGTCTAATACAATGTTCAAAATAAACAAAATAAACATTAAAAAACAATAAAACTTTGTTTCACTTACCATTGCTGGAATTATTTTGAGCGCGAAACACAAAAATTTATTGTTTACCTTTCGTACAATACAGTATTAAAAAACACTTCACTTAGTAAAAGAAACAAAATAATAATGGCACTTGACATAGGAAATAAAACACTTCTCTCAGTAAAATAAACAAAAGAATAATAGCACTTGACAGAGGACAAGTCCGACTCATCCCGAATTCCGACTCATCGAAGTCCGACTCATCGAGTATTTACTGTGTGTGTGTGTGTGTGTGTGTGTGTGTGTGTGTGTGTGTGTGTGGTGTGTGTGTAATATATATATATATATATATATATATATATATATATATATATATATATATATATATATATATTCTACCGAGGTTTCACTACGTATGCTTTCCAGTGAATCTTTTGTAGTTATAAGGAGACCCATAGACTTTAACAAACACCTCGGTACAGGGAAACAAGCATATTTAACAGACACAGCCGGGTAGGGAAGCCAATATACTTTAACAAACATACCTATAGGTAGAAAAGGCAATGTGCTTAAATTGACACACCTGTCGAGCAAAGCTTCCAAGCGTTTAAAAGTAGCTTCTGAAGTATTTCTCTGTTCTTGCAAGAGTTTTTCTAGTCTTTGTTTTCCTTCTTCCGCTTCCTTCAGGTTTCTTTTCAGATCTTCAACTTGGTTCTTGTAGTCGAGTTCTCGTTTTCTGATAGATAAATCCTAAAAGGTTTAGAGGCGGGAATCGAAATAATATATTTCAAAAGCGAATCATATTAAAATATAACCATACTTGAATCGATACATTACACATTATACATTATACATATACATACATTATACATTTATACAGATATTCACACAGACAACGTAAGTTATTATTATTTTTTGGATCTTTTCCGTTCTAACCCAGCAACAATTTCTAGTGTAGTTTTACTTGCTGAATTCAATAATATATATTTTATTTTGGAGAAAGTATTCGTGCTTTAATTAGTTATGGTTATAATTATTAATTTTTTTCTCTTTTGTAGATATTGTTATGGATGATAAATGGAATTTCATAAACATAGTTAAGGAAATAACGCTCTACTTCAGCCTTCTTTAGTTAACCTTATAAGACTAACTAACGAAAATATCACGACCTAACCTAACCAATCGTCAAGGGCGTACAATTGATTTAGCTAAACAAAGGAACAAGACTCAGTAGGGTTACCATACGTCCAGTTTTTCCCGGACATGTCCGGGAAATTTGAATATTTATAACATTGATTTTTGAGGCCATAACACTTGTTCTTATTTATAGATACTCAGTATAGACGACATGTAGTACGCAGTATATATAACACATTAATACAACGTGAGTTGGTAGATACTGATACAAATACACCCCCCCCCATCTCCGGAGTGTCCTCCTTTTTGAAAGTTCAAATATGGCAACCCTAATACAAGAGACATTGGGGAACATCTAGAAATATGATAGATTCTTATTTATGTGAATTTCTGTGGAGGAGAAGACAAAAAGGAAAGGACATTTTTACTGAAATCTTAAATGCAATCTCTACTTTTAAATGAAATAAACGGACTATAACTCTTTTGTTATTAATTTCTCCAAAATAAGATATACTGGGTGATCCAGATAAATGGGACCCATAAAAAAAAGCCAAATATTCTTAATATTTAATTCCTTTCATAAAAACTATATATCATTCGAAAGAGTAGAGTTACAAGTTTATTATGAAATATTTATTTTTAAAAAATGACTCCTTTCAAATGTGCTCCATTAGTTGCCAAGCATTCCAGTGTTCTCGCTTGTAAGTTCTGCATCACTTTTGCAAGAGTGTGCGGTGGTATGGCCTGTATCTCATTTGTGATGGCGGCCTTCAATTCTTGCAAGGTCGTTGGGTTATTTCTGTAGACCCTACTCTTTAAATATCCTCAGAGATAATAATCTAAGGGAGAAAAATCCGGAGACCTTGCGGGCCATTCAACGTCTCCAAATCTTGAGATTAACTCCTGGAAACGATTGACGCAAAACTGCCATGCAGTTCCTCGTGGTATGGCAGGTAGCTCCGTCTTGTTGGAACCAGTGGTTTTCTAGACAAAGATCTCTTAATTTAGGAATAAGGAAATCGGTCAACATTTTTTCGTAGCGATCACCATTTACAGTGACCGTGTTTCCGGTGGAATCCTCGAAAAAGTACGGCCCTATGATCTGAGATGCAGTAAGACCACACCAAACAGTTACACGCTGACTATGCAACGGACTTCGGTAATATTCAATGGATTTTCTGTTGCCAGAAACGACAATTTTGTTTGTTTACAGTTCCATTCAAGTGAAAATGGGCTTCGTCTGACATAATCAAAGTTGCTAGAAAATTGGTGGTGTCATTTACCTTCTGTTGGATCCATTGACAGAATTGTCATCTTCGTGCGAAATCTCCATCGTTTAGTTGTTGCACTGTTTGAATTTTATATGGAAAGAGCATTAAATTTTGCTTGAATATACGGTGTGTTGTTCCATATCCAACTCCTAACAGCTGAGAAGCACGTCTGATGCTTATGTTAGGATTATCCTGTACAATTTCATGAGTTCTGTTAATGATCTCGTCTATCCTTGCTGTGCGCACTCTTCCAGTTGGTTTTCTTTTTCCACTGCTGCCAGTTAGGGAAAAATTTCTGACACACCGACGGATTACTTTCTTAGAAGGTGATTTTGACATCTGAAAATTTGTCTTGAAAGATCTTTGAGCTGAAACTACACTTCTTCCATGCTCATAATATTGCTCAGTTATGAAACGCAGCTGTTCCACAGTCCATGCAGTCATCTTGAAGGGTTAGTTTTAACTAACACTTTTATTTTGTTTTGTATCTTATCTTGTCTTGTATTGTCAAAACCTATACAATCCTGTACAAACTTGTAACTATCCTCTTTCGAATGATGCGTATGATTTTATAAAAGGACTTATACTTTAAGAGTTACAGGGGTTTCTTTTGGGTCCCATTTCTCTGGATCACCCTTTATATTACTGAATTCAGCAAGTAAAACTACAGTAGAAAATAATATATAATTTCATTTTTTGTTGCTGGGGTAGAACGGAAAAGAGCCTATTTTTTATGCAGGAATGATTGGCCAAGGACGAATGCCCGCAATTTTTTTTTTTTAACTGTAGTCTATCTTTGAAAGCGTTAAAACTACTATCAGAAGTTCAAAGGATGTCAAGCAGTTTCGACTTCCAACATGCAGTCTTACTCAAGTAAAAGTTTTGGTTTTGAATAAATCTTATGTAAAACTTTAAGTCTTTGATAAGCATATCCAAATTATAATTAATTTACGCTATACTGTATATATATATATATATATATATATATATATATATATATATATATATATATATATATATATATATATATATATATATATATATACATATAATTGAATTAGCGGTACCAACTTTATCTCTTCTGTCTTCTTCAAGTTTTGACCGACTGTTTTCTTGATCCCTGAAGATCATCTCCTGCTCTCGTTCCTTCTCGTGGGCCCTTTGTAGCTGCGCCTGAAGGACTTGCGTCTTATCTAAGACATCTTCCAACTGATACTGAAGGTCTTTTCTGTTTTGTTCGCCGCTTTCACGAACCTGTGACATCGAACAAAACTTAACTGAAAATTTCCTTTGGCAATAAACAATTGAAGTACTCTTTGTTTAACTATAAAAAAGCTACTAGTAACAAATTGAGAGTATTATTAGCCTTCAAGTAAAGTTTGCTGGAAATATTCAGTCGTCATGCAATGTTTGTATACTGTGTTTTCAAGTAACTTGTCTCAAGGTTGTAAAAAAATGCTTTTTTTGAGTTAAATAATTTCTAAAAATATAAGTAACCACTTCTAAAATTTAAGATAATGTGTGTGTGTGTGTGTGTGTATATATGTATATATTGGATTTACTTACCAGTATTTCATTACCCGTACATTATTTAGGTGAAGCCACCAGTGGTGTAGTGCTGTGGGAACGCGTGGGAACGGCGTTCCCTTACTTTTTTTGGTAGACGGAACGGCGTTCCCTCACTATTTCAAATAAATCCGAACTTACAAATCTCTAACGTCATGAAATTTTAATTCCCACCCCTAGAAGAAATATGAGAAAGAATCATTAACTGTTTCATTTCTTTTAGCTTCGACTGAGGCAATGCTAGCCTATAAAGATCTGGTGAAACAGTCACCACGGCGTACCAGTTGTTAACTTTTTTTTAGTTAATCATTCCAGTTGTTAGCTATTTTTATTGATCGTACTGGATGTCGTATATCTAATGACACTGGAAATACTGCATCTTCAACCTTGGAATATATCCTAATATCCAGAGCATATGACCTCAAAATATCCCTGAAATTGGTCAGATTTCAAAAGATTTCCCGGGGAGCTTACAGTGCCCCCGGACCCCCAGCTGTATGGGCTCGCCGCGCTCGCCATTGTCCCCCCCGCATCTGAGTAACACTTTCAAAATGCGTTCCCTCACTTCTTTATTTAGCACTACACCACTGGAAGCCACCATATTTGATAAATGACTATATTTAAAAGTATAGCAAATTATTTAAAGTTTTTAATATTATAAAGGTTACCCTTAAAAATACACTCCCCGAAGTTTTTTATCATTTAATTCGTTCAAAAGACAAAAGAAGGCAATAATTTTATTTTATGCAGGAAGAAGTGGGTGAAGGGCAATGCCCACAAAAACGCCCCCCCCCCTATAGAAGAGTAAGAGACCCAAAATCAAGGTCCAGGGATTACGAGATGCCTGGACACTCTGCGTTTGAAAAATTGAAGGTCAGAGACAGGGGGAAAGATAGATTGAGGAAGATTGTTCCAGAGTTCACCGGTTGAGTAGATGAAAGATTCAACATACCGATTAACCGTTGCGTTAGAGAGTTGGACAGAAAAGGAATGAGAATGTATAGAAAGTCTGGTATTGCGTGCTCTCCTTAAAGGAGGTGACATGCAGTTAGAGAGTTTAGAGGAGCAGTGTCCGTTATAATAGCGATAGTAAAGAGAGAGTGAGGCAACATTGCGGCGAAGAGAGAGAGATTGAAGACAATCAGTAAGAGGCGGGAATTGATGAGACGAAAACTTTTTGATTCCACCCTGTCAAGTACGGCCATATGGGTTGAGCCACCCGACGCATGACAAGCGTACTCCATACAGGGGCGGACAAGACCCCTGTACAGAGACACCAACTGAGTGGGGGTGAAGAAACTGTGGAGCAGGTACAACATACCTAAACTCTTAGCAGCTGCTTTAGGAAGATAGTATATGTGATCTTTCAAGGAGAGAAAAGGAAACGCCAAGAATGTTAAGAGAAGAGGAAGGATTGAGTTGTTTATTATTGAAGGTAAGAGGATAGTCGTGTGGAAGATTGTGATGAGTAGACAGATGGAGGAACTGAGTTTTTGAGGTATTGAAAGCCACAAGATTTTCTCTGCCCCAATCAGAGATAGCGGTAAGATTAGAGGTCAGGTGTACCATGGCCATCCTTCGCAAAGTATGGAGTGACTGTTGAGATGGACGCTTTGTGTAGTGGGTGGAGAAGTGAAGAGTGGAATCATCGGCATAAGAGTGGATAAGACAGGAAGTGCGATTTAATAGATCATTGATAAATAAAAGGAAAAGAGTGGGTGACAGGACCCTGAGGGACACCACTGTTAATAGCTTTAGGAGAAGAACAGTGACCACATACAACCGCAGCTGTAGATCGGCCGAAAAGGAAATCAAAGATGAAGGCACAGAGAGAAGGATAGAAACCGAAGAAGGGCAGTTTGGAGATTAAAGGTTTGTGTGCTGAACTCTATCAAAAGCTTTTGATATGTTTAGCGCAATAGAGAAGGTTTCACCGAAATCCCGAAAGGAGGATGACCAAGAGTTAGAGAGATATGCAAGAAGATCGCCAGTAGAGCGTCCCTTGCGGAATCTTCTTATTAGGGATAGATTAAAAAAACTTTAGAAAGACAAGAAATCAAGGCACTTGAATGACAGATGGAGGGTTTAGAGCGGTCACCCTTCTTTGTGACAGGCTGAATGAAAGCGAACTTTCAGCAGGAAGGGAAAGTACCAGATGAGAGACAAAGACAAAAGAGTTTGCATAGGCAGGGTGTCAGCACAGAAGTACAGTCCTTAGAACAACAGGAGGAACAACATCAGAACCATACGCCTTTCTAGAGTTGATCCCAGATAGGACAGAAAAAACATCTTTGGAAGAGATTCTAATTTCAGACATAATTAATTCTGAGGGAAGAGATGGAGGGACAGCACCATGGTTGAGTTGGAGGCGAAAGTTTGAGCGAAGAATTCAGCTTTGTCAGGAGAAGAGACGGCAACTGTGCCGTCGCAATAGAAAAGAGGAGGGAAAGAAGAGGAAATGAAGTTGTTGGAGAGGTTCTTGGCTAGATAATCGAAAGATCGAGAAGAATTACACTGCAGAATTGGATTGGTTTTCACATTTTTGTCAGATGAAGGAATTTTTGCCCGGGTCCTGGCAGAAATATAAGCTAAGTGAGAGTCAGGAGTTGGATGGCGATGGTACCTTTTGAAAGCCTCCTCTCTGTTGCGGATAGTAATAGAACAAGTAAAGTTAAACCAAGGTTTTTTTGTATTAGTATAGGAATAGAATATGGAATGTACGCCTCCATGCCCGAGAGAATCACCTCTGTGATGCGCTCACCACACTCGGAAGGGCTCCGGCACCGGAAGCAGTAATTATTCCATGGAAAATCACAGAAGTACTGCCTAAAGGCTTCCCAATCAGCGGCGCCAAAGTGCCAAAGGCGTCTCCTCTTGGGAGCATCCAAAGGCCGAATTAGAGCGATAGGACAGGAAACAGATATAAGATTGTGGTCGGAGGAGCCCAACGGAGAAAAAGTTTCACAGAGTAAGAAGGATGAGAGGTAAGAAATAAATCCAGAATGTTAGGCCTATCTCCAAGGCGATCGGGGATACGACTAGGGTACTGTACAGTCTGCTCTAGGTCATTCAGGATAGAAAAGTTGTAAGCTATTTCACCAGATGTGTTAGTGAAATGAGAGGAAAGCCAAAGGTGGTGGTGAACATTGAAATATCCAAAAATGGAGATTTCAGCAAAAGGAGAATGGGATAGAATGTATTCCACTTTGGAAGTGAGGTAGTCAAAAAATTTTGGATAGTGTGTAGAATTAGGAGAGAGGTAGACAGCGCAGATGCATTTAGTTTGAGACTGACATGTAAGCCGTAGCCAGAGGGTATAGAATCCGGAGGATTCGAGTTCGGGAATACAAGAACAAGTTAGGTCATTACGTACATATACGCAACAACCACTTTTGGAGTGAAATTGAGAATAGAAAAAGTAAAAGGGTACAGAATAGGGTTGCTCTCAGTCGTCCCAGTCACCTGAATTTCAATGAGGAAGAGAAGGTGAGGTTTAGAGGAGGAGAAGTAGTATTGAACAGATTGAAAATTTGAGGAAAAGCTACGAATGTTGCGAAAGTTTATGAAAAGTGAATCAGGCAGACCCAGAGCATCTCGAATGGGCAGTAGCAGATCCAGCGCCGCTGCCAGGGGTCTGCGTTCCCGGTATCGGCAGCAGGGGAGCCAGAAGTGAGGACATTTATGGCCCCCTCTTCATGGGACTCCGAGGCTCTTGAAGTTGTTGCCATTTTTTTTTTTAATTTTGAAAAGATTATGTAGTGTTTAAGATACATGTATGTGTAGTAAAGAATAGGGAGAGAAGTGTGTATTTGAGAGCATGCTGGACTGCTCACAGGGTTCATGAAACACGGAAAATGATCAGCTAAGGAGGGTAGTGAAAGGAGAAATGGGAGTTTCAGTACTCCCTGTTTCTGTCTAACGTCTCTCCCCACCGGAGTACTTACCTGGTCGATTAATGTTTACAATCTCTTCCTTATGTGAGGAGTACACTCAATGTCTGTACCTACTATTAATACCTAAATTATTTAATCCTTATCTCTTAATATTAAAAATCAGTTTCATAACTTTTTTTAATGCTTACATCAAAGAAATAACCACAACCTTTTTTGTGTGTGTTGTGTTTTTTTTAGGGTTTTCGGGGGGAGGGGGGGGGGCTAGGTTTTCTTCGCCAATCTTGACTTTTGAAGCGAGTGACAGCTTAAAGTAGTTTTGGGGTATATAACTATTGGAACAGATGCTATGGAAAGTAGTAGTAGTCGCAGTAGTAGTAGTAGTAGTAGTCGCAGTAGTAGTAGTAGTAGTAGTAGTAGTGTTATTATTATTATTATTATTATTATTATTAATGACAGTACTAATGGGATTTTATTTAATTTAGCTAAAGTGCTATTCGTTAAACAGACATTACGTTATTACAGCACCGGTTTCTAAGAGACCTTAATTATAATGGAACTTATTCTACCATTATACCATGGCAGTACCTTGTCAGTTAGTCGCTGACTGTCTTCGGCGAGGCCCACAGCCTGCTTTACTTTGTCGATCGCTTCTGTTTCTCGTTCACGCAGAGCTCCGATGGTTTCTTCCTGCAGTTTGATGCATTCTATCAGCCTCTCTCTTTCCCTTCCAAGAAAATAAAAAAATTAGGCGCAGGACGAAACAATTATGCAAGTAGTTACATAGAGAGCAGGGCTACGTTTTGGCCATGTCGCTACATCGCTTCCAATTAGATTAGTGAGGTTAAGCGACGCTGGGTCTGTTCATTAGTTAAATGGGTGATCGTTCCTTTTATGTAGCGGCCCTTAGATAGTTCAGATCCCACGTAAAGTTGTAGGTCCCTTCCGTCACATGACCTTTGCCGTTGCAACCCCCAAACAGTATTATTATTATTATTATTATTATTATTGTTATTATGAATCCGAAGTACTGTATATAAATATAATGACACTACGTATATAGGTTGTGTATGATGTAAGTAATTATTGCCTCATTGCCTCATACTTAGCACTTCTTAAAATATAGTACAGTACTCACGCGGTTATCCGTAATTTACTAATTGTAACCAATATGCGCTTATCCGTATACATGACACTAAGTTAACCGTGATTTGGTACGGTGTTTGCATCCGCGGTTCGTCTCCCGTCATCCCATTCCGTCATTGTGGCTTCGCATATTTTGTGATTTTTTTTTTCTAAACTACCAAAGGCAATTAGTATTAGCAGCAATGTTAGCAGAGGGAGGGGTCGCAATGTTAGCAGAGGGAGAGGTTACAATCTTTGGGAGTGGATGATCTTCACGTATATTACAGTATAATATAATATAATACTGTGTGTGGTGGCGCGCGAAGTGGGAGGCCAGTCAGTGGTGACGAACAGCGGCGGCTGCACCACCCACCCACTGGCGGGGTATACTGAGTTAACCATGAAATCGGGTTATCCGTGATTATAGACCGCCCCTCAATCACGAATAACTTAGTGTGTTGTACTTAAAATTTTGTCCTTTATCTTGAAAACTGTACCTGTATTTTATCTGTACCGGCTTTTGAACAATAAAAAATTTGAATTTAATTATACCGTACTTGAAAAATCATTTGAAAACGAATGGAAAATATACTTATTTCTAAAGCATAAACTTGATTGAATCATATTTGAGACTTACTCTTTTAAGCAGCTTATTATTTCATCTGTTTTTTCGTTGCCATCCGAACACGAAGAAATATCGGGTCCCGTTTCCTAAGTCGTTATATATAAAAATTAATATAAGTAAATATCAAAGTCGGAATATGATGACATATTATGCGCGTATATGTACAGTATATACTACATACTGGTTTGAGTCTTTGCGATCGAACATAGACGTATAGTAGATACTTGGTTACATGAAATTTTAGTGCGAATAATTTGAACGTGAAAAAACCTTAAGAACAATGTTTAGAATTTATAAACTTATCGTTAATACCATTTGAATTAAAGTGTCTGTCAAACGTTTTCTGAAGGATTCATTTTGGAGAGCGATTTCCTTGGAAGCTTCAGCTGTGGACACCAATTCGGTCTATAAAGAAGAAATAAAATTAGTTTGTTTATAACGTAATTATTACATTTTTCTCTCAACCCAGCCATGAACTCTCCCCAAGCCAGTTTAAGAAAGGAGAAGAGGGGGTGCATAATGAGTTTCCTTTTTAAAGGGACTTATTTCCCCGGTTCGTGACGTTATTGTCTGTCTCAGTGGACGAAGACGTTAAACGGACTAAGCAACCGAGCAACCTAGCAACCAGTTTTCCTCCCTCCACCTTTCCAAAGACTGTACGAAGTTTATTTTCGGCTTTATGACTATTTCTGATTTAAGATTTATGAAAAATATGAAAAGTGACAAAATTATCTTTAAAATTCGAATTTTGTGTTTAAAAAAGCGTAACTAAATTCCAAAGTGATTATAAATTATTTTATATTTTAAAATGATACTAATAAATATTTATAGAAATTCTCTAAAAGTTGTAAAATGTTATAAGCGAGCTTCGTAAATAAACCACATTTATCTTCTCCTTGGTACAAATCACTTTAAATCATTTTACATAGATGTACGTACATAAATAACTGAAATTAAAATACCTTTAAGAAGAGATTTTCCTTTTCCAACTGAGCAATGAGATCCTCTTGTCTTCTGACCATTTCGAACAGACTGCTGAACGATTTCTGATTGTCATCAATTGCTACAGGATAAGACCATTAAAAATTGCAAATATTGTGGAAAAGCAAATTTCACCTCCATATATATATATATATACAGTGGGGGGAAATAAGTATTCATACACCTGCAAAATTGTTTTTCAATAAACTTACAATCAAACGAATTACTTCAAAGTTGAACAAAAGATGGCTATTGGCATACAATTAATATGTATTAAACGAACGAACCAAAATTACGAATAAATAACTCGACAAATTAAATTTACGAAATTAGGTGGGGAAAAAAGTATTCGTACAAATTAATTTTCATAACTTAATATTTAGTTGCGTAACCATTGTTGGCAATAACTGCTTGTAGACGTTTTCCGTAGGTTCCTACTAGTGCTTTGCAACTTTCTGTCGGAATTTTAGCCCACTCTTCTTTGCAAAGAACCTTCAAATCGGCGATGTTCCTCGGGTTCCTCAAATGAATCTGCTTTTTTAATATTCGCCACAAGTTCTCAATCGGATTCAAATCAGGCGACTGGCTAGGCCACTGCAGCACCCTCACATTGTTCTGAACGAACCACTCCCGAGTAAGTTTGGCAGTATGCTTCGGATCGTTATCTTGTTGGAAGCACCATTCATCTCCAAGCTCCAACTGTTGGACAGAGGCGAACAAATATTCTTCTAAAATATCGCGATACAGTGCTCCATTCATTGTCCCCTCTATGACGTGAATTGCTCCAGTACCATTAGATGAAAAGCACCCCCATACCATGATGCTTCCGCCTCCGAACTTTACAGTAGGGATGGTGTTCTTTGGATCAAGAGCGCATCCATCTTTCCTCCACACATGACAAGCCGTGTTCCTTCCAAATAACTCTATTTTCGTTTCATCTGACCAAAGTACGGTATTCCAGAACTCTTTAGGCTTTTCTAAATGCTCACGGGCAAACTTCAAACGAGCATCTCTATGCATTTTCTTTAGTAGGGGGTTTTCCTTGGACGGCGAGACTTCAGGTTAATCCTGTATAGTTCATTACTGATAGTCCGTTTAGTGACCGAAGTTCCTGCAGCCATTAATTCTTCTTAAATCTCCTTGCGAGTCGTCATAGGGTTTTCTTTAACTTTTCTTGCCATCCTTCTCCCAGCTCGGGGAGAAGTGTTTCGAGGAGCACCAGTTCGAGGAAGGTTGTGAGCAGTACCCGTCTTCTTCCATTTCAAAATAACGGAGCCTATTGTACTGAATGGGATACTTAACCTCTTTGAAATGTCTCTGTAGCTCAACCCTTCATTGTGGAGCCTGATTATCTCATTTTTCTGTTCAACAGAGAGTTCCTTCGTCTTCGCCATGGCGACAACCTTCATGCATTAAGACTGAACAATGAATGAGAGCTGCAGGAAATGACGTCATCATAATGTTTCGCAAACAGTGTTGGAACATTCCAGAAGACTCATGTAGATGCTAGAGACCTCTATTTGTCCTCTATTTGTCCTCTAGAGACCTCTATTTGTAACTTTTCCTAAGTGTACGAATACTTTTCCCCCCACCTAATTTCGTAAATTTAATTTGTCGAGTTATTTATTCGTAATTTTGGTTCGTTCGTTTAATACATATTAATTGTATGCCAATAGCCATCTTTTGTTCAACTTTGAAGTAATTCGTTTGATTGTAAGTTTATTGAAAAACAATTTTGCAGGTGTACGAATACTTATTTCCCCCCCACTGTATATATATATATATATATATATATATATATATATATATATATGTGTGTGTATATATATAACTTGGTTGAATGGTTTGTTCCCTATCCAACTCAACTCTGGAACAACCTTCCTCAATCCATCTTTTCCTTTTCCCTTGTCTATGACCTCCAATCTTCCAAATGTAGAGTATCCAGACATCTCGAAAACGCTGAACCTTGATTTCGGCACTTTTATTGTCGTTCTCTTCTTCTCTTAGGGAGGGAGGGAAGGGGGGCTTTTTGAGGCCGCTCGCCCTTGGCCCCTTCTTCCCGCATTACAAATTAAATACAGTGCGTTCGAAAAGTCTCTCCGCAGTCAACGTGCTTGTTGTCAAAAGTGTTTGACATCAAGTGTAGAGGAGTTGCTCTGTGCCAGCAAAATGGTGGAAAACACTTTCAACACATGCTATAAAATCAAAAGGTTATGTAATAAAATCACTAAATCATGGTTGAATGAAAACATTGCAGTTTTTCAATTTCCTATGCGTTTAACATAGCACTGCGGAGAGACTTTTCGAACGCACTATATATATGTATATATAGACAACTTGCGGATCGTTGCACTCCGAATGGTCGCACATCCGCTTTTCGCATGAACCCCCTCTATAAATAACTTCCGAATCATCGTACATCACCGCCTATCAGCAATTTTCCCGCTTTTTGGAAATTTTCGATTCGCACGTCTGGAGTACGATAACGGCTTGGCGTCCAGCGCGATGCCTGACTCGCCATCTTCCTCCTTAGAGTGTTAGCTTGCATTACATACAATCAGTGCTGTGCCCGCTAACGCTACCTACCATAAAATTTAGCACATTTCGATAAGCATTTCAACAGTTAGTGCCGCTAACGCTAATTTGTCGCTAATTTTTTCTGAAACCACCCCAATTTATATATGTTCTGCCTCCCGTAATTTACTTACATATATTAGCACACACCTTCATATAATTGGTTGCTAAGGTACAATGTGACGTTATAGTCTACGAAAATGAAAACGTTTTTATGTAGGGAGGAGGCGAGTTCCTTTCCTATATATTAATAGAGAAAACAAATCAACGGAAGAATGAATTCGATTCAATTTACACGTGGTTTTGAAAAATTAGCGATTGACTTTCTCCAGAAACTTAGCGCCGCTAATCCCAGCACTGTATACAATCTTGCCTACAATTATGAACACCTTAATTAATGTACATGTCAAGGTAAATACATTGTACAGTATTTTATATTATAATAAACTTCCGCATCATCGCACTTTTCGCTTCATTCTATATATAAATTATATATATATATGGGAATGAACTCAGAATGGTTCCCTGAGGTTTTTTATGATACACACAGACCGTGCATGGAACAAGGAACTCTTCTAGGATAATTAAATCCACTATAGTCCGAATAAGTAATGGTAAATGACAAATACCATAGTTTTTCTTTTTCATGATGCTAGCCCGACGTGGGCAACGGGTCACTCGCAACGGGTCACTTCCCATCTTGAAACGGACATGTTATGTGCTTTGTAAAGTGGACGCTCAATTCTGCCAGTTGAGGTTTAAGTTTAGTTTTTGGATAAAAATATAATAGTTACCCCTTTTTCTTTGATGTATTCAATCTGACGTGAAGACAGCGAGTCTTTTGCTTATATTGAGGTTCTAAATGTAGCTGGACTAGGCTGCTTTAAACCCTAGATCCTGTCCCAAAGCTGGATCCTGTCTGCTTTGCAGATAGCTGGTGAGGGAAGCTATATTTTTGGGACCTCTTTGCGAGTGACCCGTTGCCCACGTCGGGCTAGCATCATGAAAAAGAAAAACTATGGTATTTGTCATTTATCATTACTTATTCGGACTATAATGGATTTAATTATCCTAGAAGAGTTCCTTGTTCCATGCACGGTCTGTGTGTGTGTATATATATATATATATATATATATATATATATATATATATATATATATAACTTAAACATCAGGTAAAGAATTCCATTATTTTTAACAAAATGTTGTTCTAAAAATCATATATGTAGAATATTCTCAGCACGATGTGGCACTGTCAAATATTGCAACAATCTGTCCTCTACGTAACTTGCATCGCTACAAGAAATATTATTCCCGGTAGCAAAGTGGTCTTGATGTCGGATTCTTGACGTTGGGGCTCTGGGTTTGCTCCCAGCTGCTGGCTCCTGGTGATCCATGAAGCACTCTCACTTCCACACAGTGGGGACATGAGTCTCCATGTTGTTACCTTTTTATCAAAGAGGTAGTCTTCATTACTATCCTTGGGCTACGTTGTGGCTATATCACGATGCCGCTCCCCTTACAATCAGCAAATATAATAACCAGGTGTGTGTGTATATATATATATATATATATATATATATATATATATATATACGTCATCGTTGTGTGTGTGGTGTGTGTGTATATATTCAGACATTGGGTCTGAATAGAAAATGGATGGGTGACTGTGCTGCGTCTAGGTGACGTAGAGACTAGTGGTGGTTTCAATTCCACGTTAAGCTGTAGGTTCCTCTCTGTCACACAACCCCCCTGGCTGTTAGTAAAGCTAAATAATGCAATTTACAATAACATCAATGTATTTTGTACAATGTGCGTTATTTCGTTAGTTTGTATGAGGATCTTTCTGCGGGATTCAGGTGCATGATTTAGAAGTAAGCTCACCTGAAGTTTACCGCTCCTCCCTCGTTATAAAGCTACGCAATGACACTTTTTTGTTTATATCTTCCGATTTACAAACTCATTCATGAGGTTGAATCCAAACTCAGAGTATCGATAATATTAAACCTTCTGTATATACTACAGAAGTATGTATTTATTGCATATCACATTTATGTCGGTTCGATTCCAGTTAGTGTTGTAATCCAGAAATTAGCGCAATGAGCTGCTTTAGTCTGGACTAAACACTGTGCCAGTTCTTCCATGGCTCTCTTCACCAATTATAATTATCATATTTATGAATTATTTTTCACTTTTGACAAAATATTGTGAAACAAATTTAATTAGTATTTACTAATATATTTCTTAGCAACGAGAGTCGTGAATCAATGAGGGAGAAAATCACAATAAAGGTGACTTAATTCATTGAAATTAAAGTCCACCGCAAAAGCTTTTGCACCTGAGAAAGATTGCATTACTAATTGAAAGCTTGCACATGCATCAAAATCTACTGAACACCAGATTCTGTACGCAGTAGGTCTCTTTTATTGAGTGGCTTTTATTTCTTATTACTTCGCGCTTATATTTTATACAGATACAAATATTCCCAAACTTGTTTCAGGAGAAAAATGTCTTACGTAAAAGCTACATCTAAAAGTAACCATCGTCCAGTAATTATCATCAAACTGAACAAATTTGCAAGTATTCTTTTGACTCCATGTTATATTTATCGTTCCACTGATTAAACTCCAATGGGGCTATCTGAGGAAGACCCAGTTCTTGAAGATTTAAATAATTAATCAATAAAGTTCGTTACTTTCGTGCTAAAAATAGTCGTAAGAAAAGATGCAAACATTGATCACATGGAAGAGTGAAAAACTCACTGGGTGAAACCTAAAGACCCCAAAATTCTCCCGATATAATAAATTCCCATGCTCCCCATCGTGATTATTTGGAAGAAACTTTAGGGTGACAACAATGACCGGTTTCTTTTCCTGTACTTTCATACGGATCCCGTCTGCGGACCCCACTTTGGGAACCACTGCTTCACATTATTATTCATCTCCAATGTCTAGTTGTAATATACAGTGTATATATATATATATATATATATATACACACATGACCTTGATAATGTATTGTTAACCCGGAATTGTTTGTAGGGTTAAGTTATGAATGCGTGTATTTGAAAGGTTACCAATATGTAGCGGTCGTCCTTTTAGGGTTAAATAGTTAAATATGCACATGAAAGCCCTCGGTCGATAGTTTTTCATTTTCCTTGGTGGTGTTTAGTGCACATATTACTTCACGAGTTTAAGTGAATATTCTGCATATATAATAAGCACACCGGACAAAAAATTAGTCACCCCTAATAGCACCGATAGTAGGAAGTTCAAGGTCACACAGAGGGCGCTGATGTAGCATTGGTAAGTGACAAGTAGCGGTGACGTAGCACACAGGATCAGATCTGTTTCGTGAGGTGGTGAAGAACAAAGTGTGTGTTGGATATAGTCTGCAAAATAGGTCGTGAGGCAGACGTTACTCAGTGGCAAAAAGGAGCCATCGTGTTTGGCAGAGCCCACGGACACAAAATGTCTGAAGTAGCCCAATTTGTTGGTGTGTCAACGCGTACTGTCCAGCGAGTTTACAAAGAGTGGTGTAGTTCGCAATCAACTGAAAATCGACGGCGTAACTGTGGCCGGAAAACAATTCTCGTCTAGTAACTGCAAATCGTTTTCAAACCAGAGAACAATTGCTCCAAGAAACCAATGAGGTTCTCCAGCGACCAATTTCCGAACGGACATTGCGACGAGAACTGCATGCGATGGACATCTGGAGCAGGGTACCACGGAAGAGGCCGCTGTTAACAGCAGGTCACAAATTGGCACGTTATAAATGGGCTCAGAGGCACAAAAACTGGACTGCGGCAGATTGGAAACGTGTAATTTGGTCCGATGAGTCCCGCTTTTGTTTGTTCTCCAATGATGGGAGGCGACGAGTACATCGCAGGTCCAATGAAGCCTTTAATCCTGAATGCGTCGAAGGTGTTGTTCAGGCTGCAGGTGGTTCCGTGATGTTCTGGGGATGTTTTTCGTACCACGAAATGGGCCCTCTCGTTCCAGTGACGATGAATTTGAACCAGCAGGCGTACCTTCGCATACTAAATGATGAATTGGTCTCTGCCTCGCCGGATTCGTGCGGTTATCAAGGCCAGAGGCGCCGTCACACGTTATTAGGTACATTCTGAGAGGGGTGACTAATTTTTTGTCCGGTGTGCTCTATGTAATATAATATATAATATAGTATATATATATAATAGATATATATATAATATATATATAATAGATTTTTTATATATATAATAATAGATGAGAGGGTAATAGCTAGATAATACATAAAGTGGCGTGCTTATAGTACATTACATTATTGACAATAAATCGTTAATTTATTATGATGATAAGTTACTGTACATCTCATGTCTCGTAACATGAACAGAGAATCGTTCTTTAAGATGAGGTACAAATTAAAGACTTGGTTTTATGGAAAGTTACTGGTCGCAATAAATTTGTCGACAAAGCTTTTAAAACGCCGCCATTTTGTCTCCAGCTATTCTGATTTGAAAAGGAATTAAGGTTAGGAGGCCTAGTTAGAAGGTTTAAGGTTTAGGCATAATTCACACCTAAAACAACACACACACACACACACACACAAATATATATATCACTTTCATGCTATTGGGGATTATTTCCCATTTCCGCACTTCTTGAGTTAAAAATTGCCACAGTAAAGAGAGAGAGAGAGAGAGAGAGAGGAGAGAGAGAGAGAGAGAGAGAGAGAGAAAAAAAAGTCCTTCCCGTTATATAGCCAATACTCGCAAGGTGCATGTAATATATAATTAATAAATACATAACAGAAAATTTATGGAAGCCTTATCATAAGTTATAGCTATCTTTTCTATTATTAATACCTTATATATATATATTTATTATGTGTGTGTGTGGAGTCACGTCCGCTATCACTGAACTACGACAGGTTGAAAATTAACACAATCTGACACATATTTCATCACCTAGTGAAAACACAACTCTTTCGCGCCCAGATGTCTTGCATACCAACCAGGGCCGGATTAACCATTAAGCAAAATAAGCCCGTGCTTAGGGCATCAAGGGAAGGGGGGCACCACAGAAATTTTCCATTGTCGGATTTACCATGGATTTATTATACTATTATAATCGCGGCTTATAGCCTATAAGCTGTTGAAAACTGAATTATATATATTCATATATAGTATTATTTTTTTTCATTGTTTGAATTTGTAGTGAACAACAACCCTTTTGAGAGAATAAATATATTTCGTTGTAATCACACACTTTACGCTTTGCGTTATTATTTTGTTTATATCAAATCTTTGAGCGCCATATTAAAAATACATATAGATTAAATATTTTCGTGTGCTATAGTAAATGTAAAAACAAGATTCAGTCATGCTGAACTTTATAAAATAATTGTAGAAGACAATATTGAGTGTGCCTTCCCAATGTAGAAATTGCCTTTCGTATATTTTAACATTAATGGTCACAAATTGCTCAGCTGAGCGTTCATTTTCTCAGTTGAAGTATATTAAAAATACCAACAGAACAACTATGCAACAAGGCAGGCTGGATGCCTTATCTCTACTAAGTATAGAAGCAGATGTGTTACGTAAGATTAGTTTTGAGGATCTGATCAAAGACTTTGCAATTAAAAAAAGTAGGAGAAAACTTTTCAAATATAAATGAAGTGGAAGTACACAAAAATAAACATTATTTTCCATCTTACTGTAAGTTTTGTTTCATTTCAAAAAATAAAATTTTATTTTATGGTTTATTTTTGTTTATATTTTGAATTACATATATATGGGGCACCAAAATCTTTTAAGTGCTTAGGGCCTCTAAAGGTCTTAATCCGGCCCTGATACCAACCCTCCCCCTGCAAGCACTCGAGCCACGTGACATTTCCTTCACATCTTTCTGGTATAACAGTGGGGCACCACAAATGGAAATACCACGCATGAACGAGCATCCTTTTTATATAATGCAAAGTTCACTTTTTATGGTGTAGCTTGTAACTCTTACAAGCGCCTTGTAGCGCCTGTAACTCTTATTCAGAGGTCTCGGGTTCGGATCGATCTAGGCATTATATATATATATATATATATATGACCAAAAGAGTTGAAACAACAGTCGTTCTTTTGGTTCTGTGAAGATGTAACAAACAACCAAACAGATAACGCATACTGTATACTTAGTGTTCTTAAATTTATTGAACAAAAATAACAATACATGATGTGTGGTACCTCCCCTTCCTAGTCTTTTAGCACCTTTCAGTTCTTGCTTTGACGACCCTTGTTTTTAAGCACTGTACGAATCCGCTCTGACAAGGACCGAATGAAACGTTGAACGGTTGAACCCTCTTGTAGGGCCTGCCAAGCTGTCTGTAGCTCTAAATCCAGTTCATTCCGGCTTCGTCACTGCCTTTTTCGTATCGCTTCACCCACAGTCCCCTAGAGATTCTCGATTGGGTTAAGATCTTGTGACTTTCCGGGCATCCCACTAGAAGAGTGATGTTAGTTATGATCATCCAACCACTTCTTCGCTGGTTTTGTTCGATAACAAGGTGCAGCAGCATTCCGGAAGTGAAAATCTTTTGGAAACTGGAATCGTGATGTCGGTAGCAGGTGGTCTCGAGGTGTTTGGAGGTACTATTTCGTGTTCATCGCTGTCCCTTTGGATAGAATATACGGGGGTCCTGTTCCTCGACCGGAAAAGCATTCCCAGATGGTAACAGTCTCAGGATGCTTCCTCGTGAGTAGCATACGTTCTTAATTGAAACGCTAGTCTTTCTTCTGCGGACGCGGATTTCTCCTTTGTTGTTGAAACAGCCGAAACAGGATTTGTCCGAGAAAATGACTTTGCACCAGTCATCCTCAGTTCAGTTCTTATATTTATTACAAAATTTGAGACGGTTCTTGATGTTCTTCCGACTAAGAAGAGGCTTCTTTGTGATGACAAACCATTCGCCACTAACCACCTTTTGACTGTGCGTGCTGATGCTTTCACTCCTGCCTCCTGCCAGACCCTTTGCTGGTATACACTACTAGCCGTCCTTTCGCACAGGATAAATCGACAGAAAAAGCGATCCCGGCGTTCTGAGCTGACGATTGGCCGTCTTGACCGTGTTCTTGATTCATAACTACTTGTCTTCCGTCACCTTTTAATGATCTTGGAGACAGTGATATGACTAGCTTGACCTCTAGTAGCAATCTGATGGTTGCTTAGGCCTTTCTGATGAAGGGTAATGATGGCTGACCGAGTTTCTGATGATGTCTGGGGCCCCATTTTGATCACGCCTGAAGGAAAGAATTAATTTATCAGTTTGCTCCTTTCAACTCTCATGCGAGACTTATGTCGAGACAAAACGCGGAGTTTATATTAATTTCATTAGTTATCAGTTGAAAGAATTGGTTTTGTGCATCATAGATTATAAAAAAAATTGAATTGGAGGCGTGACTCACCGTAGAAAGGAACCTGAAGATTTTCTGAAACAGCCTTCTTGTGCATTCCTCAGGCAGTTCAGGTACATTGTGATCATCCTCGCAAACCTAGTCCACGAATACAACTTCTACTTAACTACATAACATAATGCTTGGTTTAGGGCATAACACATTGAAATTTCGAAGCATATCATAGGTATTTCAATTCTTTTGGCCATAGCTGTCTGTTTTATCTTACCTTACTAGAGTTTCGTGTGGTGATTACTCGCGGAGGTCATGATAGGGCAATAACCAAAGTAATTCGAAAAAGTACACAATTCAAGCTGTATGTGGTTTCGCCGCCTCATAACTACGTTTTAATGTGATCAGCTGAAACGAAACCTGAGCGGGTATTATCCCACTCAATGTCATTCCCATATCATTCTTTACTTACGAGTGAGAAATCTACTAGGGAGAATCTCAAAGGAGGCAATTCTCAAGTCAATCTATTTTCATTTCATGTCATTATCATTCTCATCCACGTCTTTCCCAATTTGGTCCAGGTTAGGTTAGGGTAGGTTAGGCTAATATTAGGTTAAGTTAAATTAGGTTAGCAAATATTAGCCATTCTCAGTTCGTGCCCATACTGCGAATGTGAATGGGACTGACATTCTTTTTCAAATCAAGGATCAGAAACTCTTTTCTGAGATTTGGATTTCTCATTTTGTTCATTCTCAACAGAAGACCGCGAATGAGAATGGGAATGATATTGAGAAAGGTAATCAACCTGAATCACGCAAAACCGTCCTCTAACCACTTAAGGCTGCTGCACACCGAAAGCCACGCCACTCACGACAGCCACGCTACGCTGTCCTCACACCAAAAGACACGTGGCCGGGCAACGCCGCCAGTATCCATCCGACCTAATTTGGTAGCAATTTCCTCCCAACAATTATCTTTTCTGCTTATGTCCCTGTACTCTTCTTTCCTCATGTCATAAAGGCATGGGTACCGTATGACTTCTTCAATCAACTCTTCCATTGCAAAATTGGTACGAAAAGGGGATAGGGTGGCCAGACGTCCGGTTTTAAACGGACAGTCCGCCTTTTGAGCACTGTCCTTAGGGTGGCCATTTCCAAATTTCCAAAAAGGAGGAAACTGCGTATGTGGCCGTACGTTAACATATATATATATATATATATATATATATGTTAACGTACGGCCACATACGCAGTGTCCTCATTTTTAAATGGCCACTCTAAACGGGGCGGATGAGGAATGAATGAATAACTGCGACTGATTGAACCACTTCCGCCAATGGAGATGGGATAAGCTCCACCTACTACGAAGACGAACTGAGCATGCGCAACCAAAGACACGTCTCGGAATATCGCTCAGGGAGCGAACGCGAGCCACGTGGCGCGGCTGGCTGATGCATGGTGTAGCTAGCGTAGACTTCAGTGCGAGTTGCTTCGTTGAAAATCATTAGAGCGATGCTAAGCCACGTGGCGGGCTTTCGGTGTGCGGCGGCCTTTAACCACGTTTATTCGAAGCTTCAAACAACTACTGAAACTGATAGACAAAGATAATTTGAAGTTATAACTGACGGGCGTCCTCGAACTGGATTTTAACTTGACAGATTTAGCTATGGTTTTTCTTTTAAATTAATGCTTTGATCTTACCAAGCATTTAGTATGACTCACTGCCAGGCCCCTGTATGAGATTATAAATGTTGTGGATCACCTGAAGATCAGTCACCCCAGCCTCTTTTAGTTAGCTTTATAAGGCTAACTAACGAAAATATCACGACTAACCTAACCAATCGTCAAGGGCGTACAGTTGACCTAACGATTGGTTAGGTTAAGTCGTGATATTTTCGTTAGTTAGCTTATAAAGCTAACTAAAAAAGGCTAGGGTGACGGATCTTCAGGTGATCCAATGTTGTTATAAATTAAATATTTTACAGAGAACTTTATGATCAGAATCGCTTTACACTTAGTTTATCGTAACTTAGTAACCAAGAAAGCTTCACATGAAATCTGGCCGATTACTGACAATAAACTACTATATTTTTTAAACTTCTAATCCATTACCAAAACCAACAGCGTTTTTTCACTCGAGCACCTCAACTGATTGTCCCTATTTTTAACCTATTTGAACTACCTTCGCCATCATATGTGACATTCGAGAGGATATTGTCACCAAGTTACTAACTGCACTGATAGTGCTTCGAATCTTTTTATGTAGCTATTCAAGATCTCGTGGCTTAGTGGCGTAAATTCACGTCTTAACGCAGCCCCCAGAAAAAAGTCAAAGGATCAGTCGAACGAGAATTCGGGGAAGTTCGCTTTCAGGAACTCATAAGCCATATTTGGGTATAGACGATCGCCATCTTGCTGAAAAATTACGGCATCGTCAACATTGGTGATTTCCTTTAGCTTTGCACATGAAGAAAGTATGAAGTATACAGAGGTAATTATCCCCATTGACTTATTCAATTCTCCGCTGAGGCACTTTGAAAAAGAATGGGCTACGATTCCAGCACCTGACTTCGCATACTACACGTGAAGCTTCAAAAGGGTTCTTTTTTACTGTTATATTGGTTTAGGCGGCTCAAAAGATCAAATGTCGCCTAGTCGGTAAACCAAATCTTTTCAAGGAGTGATGGATCGATTTCAAAGTGATGCAAGAAATCTCGCAAACCTCGCTCTAGATGACTTACTGTCGTTTCGAAGAATTTTTCGAATGCTCCACTGAAATCAAAAGTTTTGTTATGGTGACAGAACAGGAGTCGTCATACTGCCGTGACATATTATGTTATGTCATAGTTACATAATTATTTTAGCAGTATTTTAAACCGAGAGAACTGTCATATAATTTGACTGAAAACGCCATTAAGATTCATGTACGTGTGAGAATGTTAAATGTGCACAATAATTTTTTTCAGTGCAGCCATAAATGCTTATAAATTAAGTATGATGATGATGATGATAAAAATTACAGGCAACAATAATAATCCGCATATACCAAGCCCGTAAACTTCAGTTTAGTGCTGCTTGAGTGATGAGTGACGGTTGAAGTGTTTATACATTAATTAACCTAACATTAGCCTAACTGAATTTTTAACAAAGATTATGTCTATGTTATTAGCCTATCTTCAGAAACGGCTTAAACAGCATAGTGGAGAGCAAGGAGCCTTGTCTCACCCCGCAAGAGGAGCCAAAACATTCGGATAGTACATTGCCCCACCTAACGGTAAAAGATTGGTGGAAATACCAAAATTTCAATAAATTTAATATGTACATGGGAACCTTCCTGTCTTCTAGTTTTTTAAATAAAATATTGTGGTTCACTCTATCATATGCCTTACTTATATCTAGGAAACAGCTATAAATAGTTGAATTACTGTCAATGTATTTAGAAATTGTTTCTTTAAGTACATAGATACACAGGTCAGTTGAGTGGGACCTTTTAAAACAAATTGATTAGATGTCCATAGGTAATCATTTTATTGGAGTAACAAGAGTTTTTCTAGTAGTTTCGAGAAACAGGAAGCGACAGCAATAGGCCTGTAATTATTGCTGGACAGAATGTCTCCATACTTATTTTTGACCAGGGGCAAAATATATACCTCATGAACTCTGCAGGGATATGGCTATGAGCAAGCATAGTTATAAGAGCAATGATATATGCGGACATACTACGTCATTGGCATATTTTAAGTGCTCATTCGATAGGTCATCTACCCAATAACTTTTTGGAAGGAAATAATGCAAAACAAAACTAATATGTCAAAAACGAACAATTAGCTTATTAATTTAGCTATCATAATTAACTGTGTGATTCCAATTTTTTTTACCAGTGCGCCGTAGTGGATGTTTATTTCTTTCCAGTTCGGCGTACCGCAACGTATACCGGCTTAGTTTCACCACTGACTATAGATAAGATATTCATATGCCTATTGTTAGAGTAATCTTGGAAAAGAATTTGAAAAAATTAAATCTATCATAGCTAATATAGAACCCTTATTCTAACACACACACACGCGGTCCTCTGATCAACTGTCAGTTGTTCTGGTACTCCCCCTGTGTTGGTACTGGGAAAGTTACATCTTTATGGCTATTCTTTGATGAAATGAGTCACATGAGACATTCACTGTTTCATCAATTTTCTGGTATGACGCAGCAGTTTCTTACAAGTGTCATGCAGTGATGCTTCTCTCATGGGTGTTTAGCAAAGCTGATGGACAGTGCATAATGAACTGTTATTGCAGTTATTCAATCACATTAAAGTACAACGCGAGGTGGACTTCACTTTTCACAGAAAAAATTTTCCCCTCGCAAATGATAAGCCCCTTGTCATGGGGTAAGTATCCACTATTATGAAAAAGGGCAAAATCACAATCTGGGACACATACGAATCACCTTTAGTTGGTCACAGAAAATTCAGGCGTTTCTTTTGTTGGCAAAGAAACCCAGCCATAGACTGTCCAAACCAGTCTGAGAAATAGGTAGGGGGCGGTGCAGTGACGAACATACTACACGTAATATACAGGGCGTCCCAAAAAAATGTATACACACTTTAAATACTTATAAAGGCAGTGTTTATTAAAATACATTTCATTTTCAAAATGTAATAGAATCTACAGACATTATTTAATTGTTTTGTCAACGCCTGTTTTCAAACTGACGTCCGTTCTGGTCCAGGCACTGCTGATAACGCGAAGCAATGGAATCGCAAACATCACGAAACATTTCGTTTGGTATTTGTGTGCATTCTCGTTCAATGGCTGCTCTCAATTCAGCGACTGTTGCAGGTTTTATGGCGTAGACTTTGTCTTTTAAGTATCCCCATAAAAAAAAGTCTAGTGGTGTGAGGTCTGGTGAACGCGGAGGGTATTCTACGAAACCCCTTCGTCCAATCCACATCCACATCGTGCAAGTACCACTCGCAATACTCCACTCTTCGGTCCGGATCATCTTCATTAATAGCATGGACTAATCTTGGAATGTAACTTTTCCATTGACAGCGCTTCAAAATGCGTTGGACAGACGATTCTGAAATTCCTACCTCACGACTCGCTTGCCGCACAGATTTTTCTTGGACTTTGGTGATACGTTTCCAGTACTCTTTCTTGCTTTGTGGGGCTTGTCGATGTCCGTGGTCTTCCGGAACGCTTCTTGTGGACATTCTGAACAGTTCCATCGGCTTCAAACTTATCTCTAATTCGAGTGATGGTAAGTCGCGTTGGTGGATCTGTTTGAAACTCCCTCCTAAACTGTCTTTGCACTTCAACTGCGTTTTCACACTTCCAGTAGCATTTTAGAATGAATTTCCTTTGTTCAAAGCTTAGTCTGACTGCCATTATTAATTCTAATGGGTTTAACTTGGAAAGAAAGAAACATCAATTGAGCTATCAGCTGTTAAAGTGTGTATACATTTTTTTGGGACGCCCTGTATTTGCTTAACCCAGTTCTCCTTTAAAGGAGACTTATTTTTCCCGCTAGTGGCGTCACCGACCGCCTCGGTGCCCTCTGATGGACGAAGAACGTAAAACAGAGCAACCAGCCAACCAACGTGGGCAAAAAGTACCTATAGCCGTTCGACCATTTACATCGTTCATCAAAGGTTTTCAGACACTAGTTCTAGTGAACTAGTTGGACAGACTCCATCCTGATCGTTTACACTTTGTGCGCACCGAAATATAACTGTCATGACCGTCCAGGAGAACTCTCATGTCAGTCAAAGGGCACTCGTCGAACTCCAAATTAACTACAGTAATGGCAAAGTTTTTGTCTGATTTGGTTTATATACAGTATGTCAAAGGAGATTGGTTTTTTTATTTATTTATTTTATGTTTGCTACAATAATCCTGGGGATTTAGCTTCATAAACACTGATGAAACATGTTACGCAACATGTTCATCAGTCACACATACTATATTGGGGACACTGCTAAAATGATGTTCCACAACATACTTCATTATAGTAGACGCAGTAAGCTTTAGTACAGGTAAATTTAAACCAGTTTATACTATGAGTATACACTAACCTGGTCTATAAATTCAATTCAGTTAATTATTAAGCCCCAAATGTGCGTCTGTTATGTATTACAGAATGTGTAGAACTGCACTGCGTGGGAACATATTAATGTGTATAGTAACGGATTAATTGCTTGTGTTAATGAGGCAACAGTGGGATGTTGTATAGATAACACAAGGATAAATAACTTAGTTTATGCCGATGATATGGTGTTAATAAGTCCCTCTGTTAAAGGTTTGGATCGGCTACTAAAAGTCTGCGAAGTGTATTCGCAGAAACATGACATTCTTTTTAATGTTACAAAAACTAAGGTTATGTAATTTCATCTAAAAAGCTGTAATCAGCCACTTGACATTAGGTTTAAGATGAAAGGTGACGTAATTGAGGCAGTACAAGAGTTTAAGTATTTGGGTCAAACTATTACCAGCTCCTTGAGTGATAACTCGGATATAAGAGAACAATCTCGAAGCCTTTGTGCTAAAGCGAATATGACTATAAGGAACTTTCGGTTCTGTACAAGTGAAGCTAAAGACACTCTCTTTCGTACTTTCTGCAGTAATATATACGGACAACAACTCTGGGTAAATTATAAAAAAGGTTCTGGCAGAACTCTAAATTTGCTGTACAACAGGTCTTTTAGACTCTTACATAAATTACCCCCGAGATGCTCAGCTTCGCAAATGTCTGCTACTCGCAATGTCCCGAGCTTCCCGGAGTTAACAAGACGTGCTCAATACAGTCTAATGCAAAGAATTAAAAATCAACCAACCCGATTATCCAAGCTATCCATGAGTCCTGCCGTTTATCCTCTAAGCTATGGACTTCTTGGTACGAAAACGTTTGTCTGTAGCTCCACTTAACTCCGACATTACTGTATTATTTCTAATCAATTGTATATATTTTTATCCTTAGTATGTGAACTGTCATTGTATTAATAATATTTGTCATATGGACTATAGTTTGCCAATAAACTTTTTCATTTTCATTCATTTTCAATTGATAAAAATAAAGTCTTGTATAAACTTATGACTGAATTCATTCATTTAACTGAAAAAGGTGGAAAAAGGATGTGAGTTTAGGTGATGTGGCAACATAACATTAATGTTTCGGAGTTCAGGCACGCTACTACTAAGAAATAAAATCTACTTGTACCACTATTTACAGTAAAGATGTAAAGATTGGCATCACGCTGAATGTTTTCTATCCCCCCACCCAAAAATTATTTTAGTGTCTACTGAAATGATGTCATATGAATTCTATACGAGATGAAACGTGCGGATGTAATATTATGTAATAATATGTAATATAATCATATGTAGTGTAGTAGTGATGTAGCAATATGTAATGTAATAGTACTGTAATTATAAAAAGAAACTACATACATGGTTGCATACATGACAACTTATCACGCATATTAAATAAAGCAAAGGAAAAGGGGTAAGGTATAAGGTATGAACTCTGTCACATGCAGAGTTCTTTTACTTTTAAGATGTACAGAGTGTCCCATAAGTCTCTTTACCCCCTTTACTCTCGCCTTATTCTAATAGGAAAACGTTCAGGGGTAAAAGGACTCATGGAACACCCTGTACAATAAAGTCGCATGTACGCTTTATCACTGCGGTGGATGAAGCTTCCTCTAAATAGTCTCACATACTGTATGTATCTAATTCACTAGATCCTGACTTCTTACAGTTGTTCATTTGCAGATTCAAACTATCACTTGGGACGCCACATTTGAACTACAATTTGTAACGATCCCATTCTCAACAATACTATAGAGAAGGTGTCACATATTCATTGCAATTATTCATTGAAAAAGGCATAGAAATTAAAGTTATAGAAGCAAAGTAGACGAGTAAACTTAAATCATAGGAAAGTGTTGAAGATTTAAAATCAAATAAATTTAGGTTTTTATAATTCATATTTTTACGTGTAAATGCAAAAAAACCACTTTTTTTCTACGTGAAGGTCAAAATATGATAATAAAAACCCACTCTAATAGACAGAGTTTATTTCCACAACAGTTTCGATGCCCACTGGCATCCTCTTCGGGCAGTGGTCATCGCAACTGTTGTGGAAATAAACTCTGTCTATTAGAGTGGGTTTTTATTATCATACTTGTAAATGTTTGTAAATGTTTTATCACAAAACTATAATGAGTCCAAAATAGAATTTTGGACATTTTATGTGCCGATTTATAATCGTGTACATTATCTATGCCTTAATGTCTTAACAAGTAACATATATTAGACTTGTACAGTGTATCTCTAAGAGACACTGATTTTTTTTTTCTTAATTCCAAAAACTCATAAATTTCACTTTAGGACATCATATAAAATTAACACCTAAATTTCAAGAGTAAACAAAAGGTTAATGAGTTTCACCAACCACAAACTCACCTTTGTCAGAGAATTCTTTTTCGTATTCTTCTTTATTATGAAAAGATTCGGGGAAAGATTTTCGCTCCCTCAAGGGCGATTTGCTCCTGGAACGTTCCAGACTCGATGGCTGATCGTAGAGAATTCTTTTGAGACGAGTAACTGCCTCGCGGTACCTCACCGAATCTGCCACTTGCATCTTTATGTTATAATCCTTCTTGTTGCTTAAAAGCATTCTTTCCTGAACGTTAAATGAATATAAAATTAAAAAGATGTTGATGTACAGCAGTGAAGTAAATTATAAGTAGTTCTTGAAGGAAGTAAATGAGTAAAGCTTCCAGATCCTATGACAAAATATTAGTTTTATTTCCTAGCAGATGATGCAGATGGTTCGGATCCCACGAAAAGCTGTAGATCTCTTCCATCACATGTCGGAGGGGACCGTAATAACCTTTGTTGCTACGAAGAAGGTTAAACAACCCAAAACATTATTATTATTACTATACACAGAACATGAAAGAATTCTCGATTAGATTAACGAAAATGCAGACTAACTTTCCAACACATGGTTACCAACCAATCAACCAAAAAACGTCCCCAAAGTGTACCGTCTTTTCCAATACACTATACAGCTATTTTTATAACAATCCCCCTTTCTATTTTGGTTAATCATTCTAAAAATTTCAGAATCAAAGTATATTTTATACTTCTAAATGCTTATCACAACTAATGGAATACTATAGCAATATTATTGATGCACTTGAAAGTAATGAGAACTATGATGCAATATACACAGACTTTGCCAAGTCGTTCGACAAGTGTGGGCATGGAATAAACTGAATTATATGGGAATAACAGGAAAAGTAGAAAAATGGGTATATAATTTCCTTTGAGAGTGGCAGCAAGTCGTTACAGTTCAAGAAATATTTTCACCAGAGTCAGAGGTTCTTAGCTTAGTCCCACAAGGAAGAGTATTAGCTCCATTACTCTTCATAATCATGCTAACTGATATAGATGAGGAAGTTACCAGTGACAGCAGTGTAACATTCTTTGCCGATGACACAAAAATTAGTAGAGAAATAAGAAACTCAGAGGGTATAGGATCTCTACGAACAGACATGAACAGAATTTACAATTGATCTGAAGGCAATAATATGAAATTTAACACTGAAAAGTTTCATCTATTAAGGTACGAAAGAAGAGAGGACCGAGTGTAAAATCCCTAGAATACTATACGCCAAGTGAACAGGAAATTTAGAGAAATTCTAAAGCAAAAGATTTAGGTGTTGGAATGACTGATGACACGAAATTTTAAACACAAAATAAGTTAGCAGTAAACAGAGCAAAAATAATAACTGGACAGATACTAAGAACCTTTAAAAGAAGGGATAGAAATATAGTGATTCCTCTATTGAAAACACTGATCATACCCGAGTTCGAATACTGCTCGGTCTTAACATCCCATATAAAAAGAAGACATTAGTCACTAAAGTGATTCAGAGAAGCTTCAGAACCAAGATGCAAAGAACTGAATTACTGGGAAAGGTTACATGATTTAAACTTATATTCACTGGAAAGAAAAAGAAAGAGGTACACCATCATTTACACTTGGAAAATAATGGAGAAAATAGTCCCTAATCTTACTTTGAGCCCTATAACCACTCAAACAACAATGGAAGGTAGAAAAGGAAGACTGTGTCGTGTTCCCAAATTAAAGGCTAGACAGGGGACATCCTCAACCCTGAAAGAAATTAGTTTTGTTGTGAGAGAACCAAGACTGTTTAACCAGCTGCCCAAAGAACTAAAGAACACGAATGGTGTTGTGGTGGATATCTTCCAAAAAAAATTACATGCCTGGCTCAGAACAATTCCAGATGAGCCCGGCGTACCTGGCTATGTGAGATGGAGAGTACAAGAAACCAACTCTTTATTTCACCAGGCCAACTCAGGAGGAGGGGCAACAAGCTTCACCTTCGTGAAATGAAGAATTGTCGTACGGAACATTTGAAAGGTTGAAATGAAAGGTGTATATGTTACAGTCAATCTGTGAAACCAGTCATTTCACGTAATGCCTAAAATTTTAGGCACTTCGCGTAATTCGAAATTACAATATGTGAACCCTAAACTTAGGTAATACGCATTTAACTAACCAACCTAACCTAACAAACACCCTAACTTAATCTATCCTAACCTAACCTTCGCGAAGTTATTAATCGCTTAATCGAATTACGGAAATGTCTAAAATTTTTAGGCATTACGTGAAATGACTGGTTTCACAGATTGACTGTAACATATATATATATATATATATATATATATATATACAGTATATATGAGCTGCTGGTGGGGTGTGGTTCGGATTCCAGTTTAAACTGTAGGTCTAAGGTGGAGTGATAACTCGACCTTCGTCAGAATGAACAATTCGGGCGAAAGCTAAGTGAGTAAATATTTATTATTACACCGGTCTCCGGTAGAAAGTTTTTAAAAGCTGGTTTTTCAATATTTTTCAATGTGCTGAATTAAAAAATTATACTCATTTCCGTCGCAAATGATTGTTAAGAGTTTATCGAAGCTTTAAAGCTTTTTTAAACTTTCTTTTTACCCTTTTTACTGGGGACCTCCAGTGGGAACCGGGAGTTTTTTGGGTGGGAAGAATCACAAAAACGAGTGGTTTCCGAAGATTTTGAAAGTTAGATTAATACAAAACATCAAAAACCATAGGAAAACATAAATTTCACCTTCAAATTGGGCCGAACCTAAAACAACCTAAGCAAACCGAACCTA